>ML778290.1:645290-689414 GCA_009831015.1 Picea engelmannii
GGTGTTCCCATGAGGTTTTCCCTCTTTCCTCATTTATTTTAGTGTATCTTTTGTATTTGGGTACCTAACATGCCCTCATTGTCGAGACCCATTCTTTATTTTCACCATAGTGATGTTCAAGGGGGGGTGTTGGAGATACTTCACACACACCTAAGTGTTTTTTTTCCTAAGGTTTTCCCTATGTTTATTAGTCATTATTCAGTCTCCTATAGTTTAGGGAGAATATTCTCTTCAATTCACACTTCAATTTGATCAGTTGAGTGGAGCCTAGGTGCCACAATGAGATTATCACCATGCAACATTGGGATCATCAACAACTAATACACATTTTCCTTGGGATCATCACCAGACTAGCGCATTACTCATGATTCCCTAATCTCCTCCTCACTTCACTCTGTTTCAGTCAGCTCAATGAAGACTATGAGACTAGTTAACTTAGACTAAGTGGAAGTTCACTCCCGTAACTGCCTTAGAGACTAGACTAGGTGGCAATTTACTCCCGTAACTGCTGGTGTGTGTCCATATCACTCTAGACCACCACTATGTCACATTGGATTCTCCTCCAGTGCACATTATTTGAGTTATATAGAGTATATCATGTGTAAATTATCATTCATTCATTTGGTTAATGAGAATTCTTCCATTCTTTCTCTCCTGCTTCTCTTTTCTCATATTTCGTCTGCAAACTGTGTACGCCATTTGATAGCTAGATCTATTCTGTGAAGGTTCAACGCATTTACACCCTTGTCATAGAATAAAGTGAGAGTTGTAATATCTTTTCACATCAAATCCACATTGTTAGTGAAGAGATTGACTACATGCGCATCTTATCAAATTCTTTGTTTCAAGAAGAAGAGAAAAAGATTGGGTGTTGGGCCTTAGAGTTTGATTGGGAAAATTCAAGTGCAGGTTCAGGGGCTGGAATAGTCTTAACTTTGATAGAAAAAGGGTTTACCTATTTCTCATATAGGATAGATTTTGATTTCACTAATAAAATCACCAAGTATGAGGCTCTTATCCTAGGTTTGAACCTCACCATCTATATGAATATCAAATCCTTACATGTAAGAGGAGATTCAGAATTAATTATTTCCCAAGTTAAGGGAAAATTTTGCGCTAGGCAACCAAGTCTAAGGAAATATAGGGATGTTGTTTGGGATGTTATGAAAAGTTTCGACGGATTTTCAATCAAAGCCATCCATAGAGAAGAAAATTCTATGGCATATGCTTCGGCAGTCTCCGCTTCCACACTACAACCCTATGAGGAAATTATCCCTTACAAGGTGGAGGTAAAATTTAGGCTTGCAATCCTCGACAACTTAGAATACTGGCAAGTTTTTGATGACGAAAATAATATCTTACGGTTCCTACAAAATGGAGGTGTTTTTTAGAGACTCGGATAAAATTATTAAATGAATAAGGGGTCATCAAGGTCATATAATTTATCGATTGTTCCTTGCCAAGATTATTGGCTCCCCTAGAAATAATGTTTGATCAGAATGACATGTATAAAGGGAAATCGACTTATGGGCAAGAAGATGAGATTATAGAATTTAATATTGGCACTGATGCCTCTCCCAAATTAGTGAATATGGGGAAAGGAACAACCCCTATTGAAAGGAAAGAGTTCTTATCCCTCCTCAGAGAATTAGAGGATGTTTTTGCTTGGTTGTATGGGGATTTGAAATCCTACCATGGAGATGTCATACAACATGCTATCCCTCTCAAAGAAGGTGCAAAACCTTTTAGATAGAAACTGAGACATATTGACCCTAAGATTACGCCCCAAGTTTAGAAGGAGTTGAAAAAAATGGTGGAACCATGGATAATTAATCCTATCAGGTATTCAACTTGGGTATCCAACCCTATGGTCATTCGAAAGAAGACTTGTGACATCATATTGTGTTTTGACTTTAGGAATTTGAATCAAGCATCGCTCAAAGATAATTAACCTTTACCAAACATGGAGCATATCTTGCAAAGGGTTACCGAGGTAGAGATGATGTCTATGCTTGATGGTTTCTCAAGATATAATTAAGTGTTAGTTGTAGATTTTAACCTTGTACAATATTTACTGCAAACAAATTTTCAGTAAAAGAATATAAAAGATACAATGGAAAATACAAACATTACATAGAGATTTTTCCCCTGGAAACCCAAAATGGGAAAACCAACATATTCTATATTCATTCATTGTGTTACATTTTTTACAATACAATATACATATAGGAGCCAACGACATCCAAAACCCTAACCCAATGACATGGATTAGTCAACAACCCTAATTCCTTAACCGAAAATAGAAAACCATCGACAAAGAAACCGTGTGCTGAAAAAACCACCTGAATATGTGTTGGCCCTTGGTTATGGAAGCAAGCGAAGATTAAGGAAGAAGAGTGAAGTACGAACTGTGTGGAAGGCACATTAACTGAGAATGGATCAAAGTGGTCAAAGAAGAACAAAAGAACTAGTGAAGTAAGTGAAAGCAAGTCATTGAAAGAGAATATCAAGGAAGACAGATCAACACATAATACAAATCATCGAAAACTCTGCAAACGGAAAAATTCATCAACGAAGTGCTTTGGAGCAGCTCATGGAAAATAAGGAAAGACAGGCTGGTGAATCCCTTAAAGCATGGGTAAAGTTGACCTAGGGTTTAGGCACCTAGGGTTTTGGATCTAGGGTGTTGACACCTAGACTTTGTTATGTAATATATAAATAAAGGCCTAGAAGACCTGGGAGGGTTCATTCATGTTATTGGGTTTGAAGTGGGTTAATGTTTGTCTATTGTTTCCGTTGTCGAGAGAGAAGCACTGTGTTGCAAAAGAATTATTGAGTCTGTAAGATCTTCAACTGGGTGTGAAGATCAAACCTTGCAGCTGGGTGCGTAGGGAGGGGAGAGAGGAAGAGAAAGAGAGATAGATCTATAAGCTAAGTGCACAGATAGAAATATGTATCTGGAGCTTAGAGCCCTTTGAAGCAGGTTACTCTACCTTGTTGCGAGGTATGTAGAAATAGACATCGTCCTGGTGAATGTTATTACATGCAAAAATATGTCTAGACACCTACCAACCTTTATTGCACATTCTGTAAATTTGTGGGGCATGATGAGAAGGGTTGTAGGGATTATGACCTCTTGCATGAAAGGTCAAGAGATACATATAGGATTCAAGGAGAATTACAGCAGGAGGGAAATACTACACAATTTAATTCCCCATGAATAGGAAACTTCAACCCTCGTGGTGGATTCATAGGAAGAGGGAAAGGAGGAGGCATGGGTCGAGGTCAAGGTCAGATCATTTTTTATAAATACACCCAGCTGGGTCATTTGGCAAGGGACTATTGGAACCCTTGTACCACTTGCAACTACTGCAACTCATTTGAACATGTTATTAAGGATTTTCCAGCATTGTTAGTGAAACTTTAGGAGAGATGAGGAGGAAAATAGCCAGTCCAATTAATATTATCCGAACCTTGTGAAGAGGATCCCATATTCGTTGTTATCATGAGAGGAGGTGTTGTTAAAGGAGAAGACAGGGTGACTCCCAAAAAGACTACTGAGGGATCGAGGATCATAAGAGTTGCAGAGAAGACACAGTTGTTTGATCCAAGGAAGGAGAAGAAAACATTTGAAGAGGCAAGAAGAGAATTTGGATGAGAACAAGCTTCTTCATCGAAGGCACAACCAAAAATGAGCGAATGTGGGATGCCTCTCGAATTCGATCAGTCTGCATCGCCTGGAGAAGGAAAAGAGGTAAACAAGCTTATGGAATTCTTATGTACTTGCATTAAATTGATTAAGGATGAAAGATCCATACAAGAACTACAACACATGATCAGATAGTACAAGATAGGAAGAATAGACCCTATGTTGAGTAGGGTTGTGAACCGAGTATCTAGGAAGAGGAGAAAAAACAAGGAACTACACCTCAATGTTTAGATTGGAGACTATGACATAGATTATGTGGTCCTCAACTTGGGATCATAATTCAATGTCATGATGAAGTAGACCTGGGCACTGATGGGAAAACCTAAGTTGATTTAATCCCTTATCAGGCTCAGGATGGATAATCAGCAGGCAGTAATCCCCTTTGGAAGACTGGACCATGTCCCTATGGACATTGATGGGGTAAGTACGTTTGTAGAGTTCGAGGTGATTGTTATATTTGATGAGAGTTGTCCTTATCCTGCATTGTTAAGCATTGATTGGGCTTTCAACAATTCAACTATTTTTTACCTAAAGAAAAGAAGAATGACATTTGAAGCTGATGGCCTTAGGGTCATTGCACCTCTTGATCCTAATGAAGGTCACAGATACACATAATCTATCCGAGAAGAATACCATGCTTATGAACTAGAGAATATATACAAATTGACATCCAGACAGTAGGATTACATTAATCCTACATCAGATGGTAATTTGAGTTGGCGAAGTGAAAGCGCATGCTCATCAGATTCAAAAGAAGCACTAGAGAATTGACAGAAGAAAATGTATGAAGTTTCTGCGCGGAGGTGTGCCAGATTGACCAGGGAAGTTCATTGGATTGGCTCAGAAGTAAGTAATCTGCCCACATTTGATGGTTTAAATCATTTAGAAACATTCTTATTGGAATTTGAAGAAATTGTACTAGTACAACAAAGGTTGTTGGCATTGGATGAAGCCTTGGAAGCAATGCTAGAAAGATGGTGGGGAATGCACAAGAAGAACATCATGGAGTGGGTCCAATGTTGCACTTTGATGACAATGTGCTTTTCAGAACAAGTCAAAGGGTGCAAAGTTTGATACATAGGTCAGATCTGTCTGAAGGACCATGTGCGGAGTTGTGAGGAGGCCTAGAGAAACATTCCTAAAGAACAATGGGTGCATCAGTTCATTAACACTTTGGGTACTACACCCATCAACTAGTATCTTCAAGCAGAACTACGCCTCACAACTTCAGATTGGTACGGTATAACCTAGAAATTTATAGCTACATTTTTATTTGAAAGTCAATACCCTAGAGTAGATCAGGCTTTACAAGTTGTAAGAAAAAAAATCTTTGAGGAGGCACCTAACCTCCCTTTGGAGCAAGAAGAATATGAATGGACTGCACCTCTTCAGAAATTACGGTTGTTACAATATCAATGTTGATGAAGATGATGATCCTAGGAATGTAAACACCACAGAAACTGAAGGACAAAATGACATAGAAGGACCAAAGATTGAACTACCTTTTATTGGGCAGCCAATCAAAATCAAGAAAGTTAATATCAGAACAGAGCAAGCACCTAAGTTGGCCAAAGTTGGGGATTATTGGGATGATGCCACTATTGATAAGATTACATAACTACTACATGAATATCAGGACTTGTTTCCTACCAAGTTCATAGACATGAAGGGCATTAAACGACCCATGGGGGAAATGAATATCCCTTTGAAACCATATGCAAGGCTAGTCAAGCAGAGACCCTACAGACTGAATCCCAAGTAGAAGGAGAAAGTTAGGGTTGAACTAGATAGAATGTTGGAAGAAAGAATCATAGAACATGTTTAAGAATAAGAATGGATTATCCCTATGGTGGTCCAGGATAAGAAGACATGAGAGATTAGAATATATGTAGATTTAAGGAAACTGAATGATGCATGCTTACATGATCTATTCCCTACACCCTTTACCGATGGAGTGTTAGATAATGTAGGAGGACATGAATTTTACTCCTTCATAGATGGATTTTCAGGTTATCACCAGATCAGGATTGCTAAGGAAGATCGCCATAAGACCACATTTGACATAGAATAGGGTTATTTCCAGTACACTATGATTTCTTTCAGATTGAAGAATCCACCAACCATCTTTTCCAGGGTGGTGGTCGAAGCATTCAAGGAGTTTTTACATAAATTTTTGGAAGCATATTTTGATGATTGGACTGTCTTGAACTTATTGAAAAATCATATTGAATGTTTGAGACTAATGTTGGATAAGTGCAGGCAATGCCAGATTTCCCTGAACCTGAAGAAGTACATCTTCCTTTCAGCTTTTGGAGTATTACTGGGACACATCGTATGTAAGCATGGGTTGTTGGTAAATCCTTCTAATATTTCCATCATTGTTGATCTACCTCCCTCTACTTCGGTTAGAAAACTGCGCACTGTGATGGGACATACTAGATACTACAAAAAGTTTATCAAGGGATATGCATAGATAACATCACCCATGGAAAATATTTTAAATAAAGATTGTCAGTTTCAATGGTCAGAGGAATGCCAACAGAGCTTCGACACACTAAAATAGAAAATGGTTACTGCACCTATATTGGTTTTCCCATATTGGAGTAAGGAGTTCCACATCCATGTCGATGCTTCGTCCATTGCATTAGGAGCAATGTTAGCACAACCAGAAGTAGGAGATATTGACCACCCGCTAGCCTTTGCTAGCAGGAAGCTATCTACAGATGAGATAAACTACACTACCACTGAAAGAGAAGGTTTAGCTATGGTGTATGCATTGCATAAGTTTTGACACTACTTTTTGGGAGGGAATTTTAAGATGTTTACTGATCACTCTGCGTTGAAATACTTAGTCAACAAGCCAGTGTTGGGGGGAAGAATATGCAGATGGCTACTGTTATTCCAGGAATATGACTTTGAGATTGTGGTCAAACTAGGGAGAATGAACAAAGGACCTGACCACTTGTCTAGGTTAGAACATGGAGAGGAACCTACCAGTTTAGAGGATACACTACAAGATACATAGTTTCTAGCCATCAGAAATGTTGATGACCATTTCACCGAGATAGTCCAGTACCTATCTACAGGAATGACACCCCGCGAGTATACAATCATTTAGAAGAAACAATTGGTAGTTCATGTTGCAGATTTTTCACTTAAAGCTGGACAACTATATAAGATGGGACCCGATGAGATCCTGAGGAGATGCGTTATGGAGGAAAAAAGACCATTGATTTTGTAATAAGCACATGTAGGCATCACATGAGGACATTATGCATGGAAATCAACAACGCAGAAGGTTCTTAGAGCTGGCCTCTGGTGGCCCATTTTACACAAAGATGCTAAGGAATACTACAAAGCTTGCAATGTTTACCAAAGAGTTGGGAAACCGTCCAGAAGAGATGTGATGCCTTTAGTGCCTCGGCTAACTTTACAAGCATTTGATAAATGGGCCATTGATTTCATGGGACCTATCAACCCACCAGGAAAGTGCACAAGAGCTCGATACATCATCACTGCGACAAAGTATTTGACTAGATGGGCAGAAGCAAGAGCAGTTAAGGACTGTAGTGCAACTACAGTTGCACGATTCATATTTGACGGTATCATAACTGGATTTGGATGCCCAAAGATTCTTATGAGTGATCAAGGTACTCATTTTATTAATAAGAATATTGAATCCTTAACTCAGGAATTTGAAGTCCATCATTAGAAGAGAATGCTATACCACCCACAAGCAAATGGTATAGTCGAAGCTTTCAATAAGATCGTGGAGGCACCGCTGACGAATATTTTCAATGTGAACAGAGATGATTTGGATTTGAGAGTGTCAGCAATACTATGGGCATATCAAACTAATTGCAAAAAGATGACAATGAAAACTCCTTTTAAGTTAGTTTATGGCCTAGAAGCAGTGGTACCTATGGAGTATTTGGTTCCTAGTTTAAGAATTGTAGCATTTATAGATATGGATGACACTTGCATTGTTCAAGAGAGGCTCGCGTAGTTGGTAGAACTAGAGGAAGACAAGTTTATTGTAGGATTTCATCAACATGTATATAAGGAATGAGAAAAGGCCTACCATGACAGGCATATCAAGAGGAAAACATTCAAACAAGGAGATTTGGTGCTGGTATATGACAACAAGTTCATGAAGCATCCATGGAAGTTCAAGACACATTGGCTTGGGCCATATGAGATCACTTATGTTACAGAAGGAGGAGATGCACAGTTGAAGACTCTGAATGGAGAATGGAGGGAATTCTCAGTAAATGGGAGTAGGTTGAAATTGTACTACGACAACTAGCTGCCTCACAACTCTCAATAAGAGAAAAGAAGAAGGGTATAGGTACTAGGTGCAGTTGAAACTGGGTACCAGACATAGAAAATACAATCTGCACACAACAAGGAGGGACAAAGAAGAAATCATAGGCTGCTCTGCGTAGTCTGCAGTCGGAGTGATATCGAAGGTTCTACCCTACAGTGAATCGGGTCGAGTCACAGGTGAGTGTTGGGGGCCTGTTGGCCCTTGGTTATGGAAGCAAGAGAAGATTAAGGAAGAAGAGAGAAGTAAGAACTACGTGGAAGGCACATTAACTGAGAATGGGTCAAAGTGGTCAAAGAAGCAGAAAAGAAGGAGTGAAGTAAGGGAAAGAGAGTCATTGAAAGAGAAGATCAAGGAAGACAGATCAACAAAGAATATAGATCATAGACAACTCAGTAAGCAGAAAAATCCATCAACAAAGTGATTTGGAGCACCTCACAGAAAAGAAGGAAAGATAGGCTAGCGAAGCCCTTAAATCACGGGTCAAATTGACCTAGGGTTTAGGAACCTAGGGTTTTGGATCTAGGGTTTTGACACCTAGACTTTGTTATGTAATGTATAAATAAAGGTCTAGAAGACCTAGGAGGGTTTGTTCATGTTATTGGGTTCGAAGTGGGTTAATGTTTGTCGATTGTTTCCATTGTCGAGAGAGAAGCACTGTGTTGCAAGAGAATTATTGAGTTTGTAAGATCTTAAGCTGGGTGCGAAGATCAAACCCTGCAGCTAGGTGCGCAGGGAGGGGAGATAAGAAGAGAAAGAGAAAGAGAGATCCGCAAGCTAAGTCTGCAGATAGAAATGTATGTTTTCATATAATATATCAAGAAACATAGTTCTTTAGACGTAGCCCTAAGGAGAGGGTGAACCACGTATATCTTGTTGTTCTCTATAGTTGATGTTGTTTTCTTTGCTTTTTGCTATACTATTATGGCATTGTTGTGCTAGATCTAAGATATAACTTGTGAAGTAAGCTTAAGCATGGTAAAGAATATCTATATTGTTGTGTGTTATTTCCCCAGATCCACTCTGCATTTCCTCGAGTTACAAACACTTGTGTCCTGCAATCCCTTATTGCTACTTTGGGTGAGACTGCATCTGCTCCGTAGGTGTTTCCAAAAGGGCCAATAGTTAGGGCTTGTTGGTGCATTGTTAGAGATGAAACCTGGGTCTTCTCCTGTGCCAACAATATGTGACACATTTCTCGAGGATTTTTTTTTTTTCCTCAAACCCCCCTGAGTGCCCGATGCAATGCAGACACTACTACTCGTGCAAAGAATATAACACATACCCAACATTAGTAAAAGAAGAGGATAAAATAGAGACCTCTTTCACTACCCCATGAGGAAACTATAAATATTTACGTATGCATTTTGGATTGACTAATTTTGGTTCTACCTTTAAATGTGCCATGGTCTACACTTTCAAGGATATAGTAGGAGGCAAAAAATGTTTTCTTGGGGCATTTTTTTTTCTCAGGGGAGTTTCCCCCAAACCTCCTTGTGCACTTGGCAAAGAATATAACACATACCCAACATTCTCCCACTTGCTGTTTTATTTTCATACAATGGGTTACAGGGTTACACAATCAACAATCCAGGGCAACAATGCCCATGGATCCTCTACACCAAGAGAACTTCTCAATGCTCACATATTTTGTTAATAAATCTGCAACATTCTTCAATGTGTCCACCTTCATCAACAATACTTTATTTTCTTCAATCATGTCTCTCACAAAGTGATATTGAATATCAATATGATTTGTCTTCGAATGATAATTCGAGTTCTTTGCCAGAAAAATTGCACTTTGACTGGCAGAATCTATCCTTACAACTTGTTGTACCAACCCAATACCTGAACATAATATTCATAACCATATTGCTTCCTTACTTGCATGAGTGGTTGCCATGTATTTATCTTTTGTAGTTGAAAGTGCCGCTACATCCTATCTTTTTCTCATCCAACTTATTGCTCCTCCAAACAGGTTAAACACATACCCACTTGTAGATCTCCTATGATCTAGATCTCAAGCGTAGTTTTCATCCATAAAGCCATGTATATCCACCACTCTTTCCAATCCTGATCTTCCTTGGTAGAACAATCCATAGCTATCAGTGCCACAAAAATACCTGAAAAACCTTTTTATTGCTGTCAAATGCTCCTTCCCTGGTTTTGACATATACCTACTCAAAACTCCCACTGCATGTGCAATGTCTGGTCTAGTACATGCCATTGCATACATCAAACTTCCAAATGCACTCACATATGGAACACGAGACATGTCCTCCTCCTCTTCCTATGTCTTGGGACACTGATCCATAGATAAGTTTACACCAATAGGAATAGGAACCTTGACCGGTTTACATTCTTGCATATTAAACCTCTACAATATTTTCTCAACATATTTTATCTGATTTAACCAGAGTTTCCTCTTTTTCCTATCTCTTTTAATTTCCATGCCCAAAATGAAATTTGAAGCACCGAGATCCTTCATGTCAAATTTAGAGGACAATTAAGTTTTCACATCCTGGATAATATCCTTTGTTGTTTCCTATAAACAACATGTCATCCACATACAAGACCAGATAAATCAAATGATCACCAATTAATTTAAAATACACAAAGTGATCCTCTTTGCTTCTTGTGAAGCCAAGTCCTAACATATAAGTATCAAATTTTTGATACCACATCCTTGGTGATTGTTTTAAACCACACAGGGACTTTTTCAGCTTGCATACCATCTCCTTCTTTCCCTTCACAACATAACCTTTTGGTTGCTTCATATAGATTTCTTCTTCCAGATCCCCATGTAGGAATGTTGTCTTCACATCCATTTTTTCTACTTCAAAATCAAATGCAGCAGCAACAGATAACAAAAATATTATAGAGGTTAACTTGGCAACATGAGAAAAAATCTCACCAAAATAAATTCCCTCAACCTGGGAATAACCATTTGATACTAACCGAGATTTGTATTTCTCCACTTTTCCTTATGCATTCAGCTTCTTTTTAAATACCCATTTGCTTTCAATGGGATTTATTCCAGTCAGAAACTCCACTAGATCGCAAACCTCATTCTTATCCAAAGATTCCATTTCTTCATCCATGGCCCTTTTCCAGAGATTTCCATCCTTTGAATCCACTGCCTCCCTGACAGTTCTAAGATCATCATAAGTAATAGACAAAGAAAAATTTGAACGGAAATCAGATGGAGTATACCTTTCTGGTAGCCTTCTTTCTCAAATTGATCTCCTCAATACTGGAGTATGAGGATCTTGTTCTTCTGATTCTTGTTCTTCTGTAGAGTCTGACTCATCATCCTTTAAATCAAACTCTATTTTCTCTTGTTCTTCCTTACTTGGTAGGACTTCCTATTTAACAACATCCTTCATTTCTCTAAATACCACGTCTCGACTATACACTACCTTCTTAGTTTCTGGGGTCCAAATCTTATAACCTTTGAGACCATCTTTATATCTAATAAAGATACACTTTTCAGCCTTCTTAACTATCTTACTCCTATTTTACTTTGGAACATGAACATATGCATCACAACCAAATACCTTGATATGTGTGAGAGAAGGTTCATTACCATTCCATACCTCTTGTGGAGTCTTGTTGGCCCTTGACCAAGTTTTGGGAATTTCTTGGTCATGATGACCTATTTTGGAACTTCGACAGCCCGTCGAAGGAGGAGCACAAGACGAAGTGGAGACCACGGGATCTTGGCCCCCTTTTGGGCCTCTTTTTGGGTTTTTGGAATATGTAACGGGAATGGGATGTTGGCCCATGGGTTTACCCCTGTTTAGGCCTATTTTGTATGTATATATAGATGTCTAGGCCATATAGAGAAGTATTGGATGATCTATCTATGTGATGTATTATAAGTGCCAAGAGTTGGATCTGTGTGATCAAGGCTTTGTGCATTCTATGTGAGACTTGTAGAGATGAGTGCAAGTCTCTGTGAGATACGATAGGAGGCTTAGTGTTGTAACGCAAGGAAGAGGGATCTAGCGAGCTGCGTCGATCTTCTGTCCTGTGCGGAGTAAGGGTTTTGAGGCTCTGTTCCTGTAACTGATTGCCTGAAGACTATAAAGAAGAAAATTTGGTGGATGTATCCCCAGGAGAGGGGTGAACCACGTAAATCCTATGTTATGATGCTTTGTGCTTGTCTTAATGAGTTTATGTCTTCTTTTGCTAAGTACTTTGATGTAGTTGGATAGATATACTTGCTTTGTGCTTATAATATGTGGAAATGCTAGATCTGATCTACATGGATATGCTTAGTGCTTAATATGATCTGTTTACTTATGCTAAGTGCTTGGATACAGTAGGTTAATGTGAGTATTGGGAGGCTCTGTTTTATCAATGAAGTAGATAAAGATTGTATATTAAGGAACTCAAGGTGCTAAGTGCTTTATTAAAGTGTTATAATCACATATCTGTGTCCTAGCTAAGGTTTCAGACACTTGAGTCCTGCAACCACCCTTGCCTCTACCTCGGGTGAGACTTCATCTGCTTCGTAGGTGTTGCTGAAAGGGACGGTAGTTAGGGTTTTTTTGGTGCATTGTTGTAGAGTTGAACCCTGGGTTTTCCCCTGTGCCAACAAATGGTTTTGTTGTCGAGACCTGAAACTGTGATTGCTGGAAACTAAGAAAGAAGAAGCTTTGTGCAAAGATCCATCCTAAAACTGTGAAATCTCTATGCGTAGATCTTTGCCCTAGCGTGTAGTATTCTACTTGACTTATAAAGCTCTGTGCTAAAGAAAGAAGGTCAGATCTAAAAGAAAGAAACCCGATCTAAATAAAGAAGGTCAGATCTGAAAGAAAGAAAACTGATCTAAAGAAAGAAGATCAGATCTGAAGGAAAGAAGTGAGATTTGAATGCTTGGCACTCTAAGAAAGGTAAAAGTAAGAATTTATGATTAAAAGTGGTAATATTTGCAAGCTCTATGCTCTGATAAAGGTAAGAATAGTTAAAAATTTTAGATCTGGAAGCTTTGTGCTCTGTAGAAGTAAGATAAGTAGAAATTTTTGTTTCTAGAGTATGAATCTAGGTATGATTGATAGGATTTGTCCTAGCCTAAAAACCGAGGCACTAATAGATGAAATAAGGTTTGATATGAATATATATGATAAGAATAATGAAAGATATGTTATACCTATGCATAGAAAGAATGTTTGGACTAACAAATGTATGCAGGATCCTAGAAATAATTTGTTGCAAGTTAGCTCATACAATCCTAGCGCGCAGTACAAAAGAAGTTGGGGATCATTTAAAAGAAAGAGAGGATTAACCCTCTATTATAGTTGCAGAAGACTAGGACATCTTGCTAAGGAATGCCCTGGAAGAAGACCTAGTTGTCTTTGCTATAAGGCTATGGACCATGAAGTGTTGGATTGCCCTAGAATGATTGTTAAGCTTGAAAGTATGAACATAAGACAAGAAAACCCTAAGACAGATCCAGAAACTAAGGCTACAACAGAACCCCAGAAAGAATCAGAGAAGGTATTACTACGTATGAAAGAAACCTTGGATGACCATCGACATGTTAGACTATAAGATATTTTGAAAGACAAAGAATGCATTGAAGAAAGAATAGGGGAATTCGACATTGACTGTGTTCTAGATAAGGAAACACAAGTGAATATCATGACAAAAAGAACTTGGGAAGCTATAGGAAGGCCTGCTATGATCCCTTCACTAAGAGGAACAAGGTTATTCATAGGAAAACTAGTAAACCTATGTGGGAGGCTGGATCAAATACCTATGATTGTCAATGGAACTTTGACGTAAGAAGATTTTGAGATTATTAAATTTATTGAGAACCGTGCCCCGTTTAACATGATAATAGGAAAACCTTGGATTGAAAAAGATCAAGCCAGACGAAAATAAGAAGAAGAATTTTTGGAACAGAAGAAGCAAGAGTTAAAATTTTTCATGATCAGAAAGATCGCACAATTGATTAAAGAACAGGAGAACAGATCGAAGCTAGTTGTCACTAGAAACATTGATGTTGAAGCTACAAGAACATTAGGATACCCATAGAAGAATGAAGTACTTACTCTATATAAATAAGAGGTATTACCCCTGAATCCTAGGAAAGAATCTCAACAACGCGTAGTGACTATGTTAAAAGATGATAAGAATCAAAATGGAAAAGAGATCACTGAGACAAATCTCATTGGAAAGAAGGTTAGAAAGCTAAGTAAGAAGAGGGCTAAGATCGGAA
The DNA here is from genome assembly GCA_009831015.1 of Picea engelmannii. Lineage (NCBI taxonomy): Eukaryota > Viridiplantae > Streptophyta > Pinopsida > Pinales > Pinaceae > Picea > Picea engelmannii. Next base: position 659,550 of record ML778290.1, read on the forward strand.
AGTTATAGAAGATCCTAGAGGGAACTTCACAGAAAGAAAAATTATAGAATTGGAGCTTTGTCGAGATATCAGAACAACGACACATGGCACTTCACCATGGCGAAGCAATATAGCCATTGGGGCTGATATATCCGTTCGAATTTCGCTCTGAACGGATAGAAAATAAATCAAGGTTCGTCATCAGACCATTGGACCACAACATAACACATCAAGAAAGAGTTAATAGGGGATCATAACCATTGCACATGAACCATTGCTGAGTTGCCTACTTATCCCTTCATGCCATGCACAAAGAACACTTTTGCTAACTAAGAATTTGAAGCCCGCAAACTGAACGAATTGCATACAGTGATCATTGTGCCCTTGCTATTATTCCAGTGAAGTGTCTAAGTCCATCATGACCCTGATAATTTTAATCTCGAGCGCGTATTTCTGACGAGCTCACTGCAGTTGAAGAATCAATGACAAAAGTTCTCCTCGACTTGATGACAGAGAGATTCATGTCGGAAAGAGGAGTGTCTATAGGTATACAAGCATTGTTCACAAGAGGACTATCGACCTCTCCATCCACTGCTCACGGAGTTGGACTATCCCACAAAAGGAGAATTAAGCACAAGTATGACTTAGCAAATGCTAAGTTGATTTCGAGCATCGTACCTTCCTATCTACCACCTCTGAGTGATGCAATAAACTAAGACAGTGTGCCCAGAGACTTTGAATATGCGTTGGTCACTGCGTACCTTCCGAAAGAGGTGTGCGCAGTTCATGTTGACTAGGATAATCTCGCAACATTGAAGTTTAGTGACTTCAACCTTGGCCACATGAAGGTTTACATAATTCTCGCCTTGCATAAGTATTTGAAAAGAACAAAAGGAAAGAAATCAAATATTACCCCTCAGTCATGGACCCAGAACATTGTGCATTCCACCCTATTGAATGTTATGAAGATTCTGCACTTCGGGCAACACCATAAGGTGAATGCATGCGTCAAATTACTGTTGTCTTTCTATCATGGAGGTTATTTTTGGTTGAATCGTCGCATCACAGTGGATCCGACATTGATCAATTGGATCACAGGGCTAAGCATGCAAGGCCCCGACCCACAAGATTTCTACCTCGGAAAGACCACGGATCATGCTCTCCCCTAGAGGATAACAGATACTTATGGAGATGTAGAGAAGGGCACACGAGGCTACAAGGTAGTCTATATCTAGAGCGGTGCAGTGCGCCTATCTCGTCAACTGATCACAGGGAAATTAGTTCGCAAGAACTGGCCCACCCAAGTAACCGGATTTGTAGTTGACCTCGCAGGGAAGTGCGCGAAGGGCCTACACATGAATTGGGAGAAGTACTTGGTGAACCAGTTAGAAATGGACTGAAGGGAAGCACAAGACCAATGATATGAGTTCCACTTCTGTTGGCTTCTCATATTAATCACGTTCATCGCATGGGAGATGCCGGAAGGTGAGACCTTCCCGGACATCGAGCCCTTTGAACCACTGGCCATAAAGTTCAGTACGTTGTGGTACTCCAGCGACATGAACAAGTAGTGGAAATAAAATTTCATCTTCCACACTTATTACAAATAGCTGAAGACTGCTATCCAGTTTGAGCCTCGTATAACCCCAAACACATTCCACAGGTTTAGGCCATTGATGAAATTCAACGTGGACCGCCACTTCATCTATATCACAGTGCGTGCTAAAGAGCATAAAAAACAGCTGCAGTTGTACTACAATTTGATGGAGGATGACTTGGAAGAGATTACCAAGGAATGGTCAGTGGACTTCCTTGTTCTAGCGAACCCTGCAGAGATGTCCGATGTTGACAGTCCAAAAACTGCGATGGATATACCTAGACCTAGAAAGACAAAGAAGACCGAAGAGGTCCATGATTTAGACAGGGCATCCGTGAAGATCGCTTCCATATCGGCAGATCAAGGAGGACATGACGGATATATAGATGGAGCAAAAGTTGAACCGAAGAAAGGCTAAGTTACACCACCTAGAAACGAGGAGGACCCTCATAGAAAAGGAAGGTTTCCGATTCGAAACCTTCTTCAAGGAAGAAAATGAAAGCAACCAGGACCAAGTTTGAGACCACCCTCACTTTAGATGACTTCGAATTTATCTTCGCAACATTGAACGATGATTCACTGGAGATAGCAGAGAAGTAGGAGGCTAAGCAAGAGGAGGTGTTCAGTTAGATCAAGGTTGAACTTCAATGGGTGCAACAAGCAATATAGTCTAGCTGCGCAGTTTCCACTGTGCCTCTATCAGCAGGAACATCAGAACTAGGTAATGAGCCAACCCAACTACATTTCATTGCTGATACAGTCGAAGCTCTCCTTTGACGAGCTCAGGAATAGACAACACAAGTCACCCAGGCTTTGGCGAAATCACATGAATACCTTCTAGAGCAGAGCAGTACTGCAGAACACGAGAAGCTTACTCTGCAAGAGAGGTTCAATGAAGAAAAATCCCAGTTGCATAAAGAAAAGGAACAGTTGCTCACAGAGAAACTCAAACTGCAAGAGATGGTCCACATAGCACTTCGCTCTGTGACAGTCCTTTAAGTAAAGGCTGAAGAACAAGTTCCACAGTAGGTGGCACAACTCAAATATGTAATCCAACAACTCCAACAATGCATAACAGACTTGGAGCTCCGCACTGTGCCCAAGACCCCTCAAGATGTACGAGACCAAAGGGAAGCCACTGCTTGTAACACAGTTGAAAGATTAAAATCTCTTTCCTTGGAGTGCAAGTAGATGAGTAGCCAGAGCACTCAAACAAACATATGAAAACCTCACTGAGAATCCTGAGTTACAGGCATTGGAGTCATAGCTCCAAGAAGCGAAGAAACATACATATACACTATAGGCTCAAATGAAGGCCCTGTCAGCTATAGAAAGAATGAAGAGGTCTCATGAAAAATGTACAGCTCAACAATAGATCCATATGTTTCAAAGCAAAGTGATGGAAGTCACCCAATGACTTCAACCTGCACAAGATAAGGCATGTCTATTTTTACAGAGGTCGAGAGCCAAGGAACAGAGCTAGAACAGGTCGTCCTCACAGCATAAAAATGCCTAGAAGGACCAGTGAATGACATAGTGATCCAGAGTTCACTGAACAAGAGGCCACAACAAAGCAGCAAGTCTAAGAATCTCAATCCAAAATTGAGGCGTTCGAGGTAGAATTTCTTAGACCATAGTGACTCGGGATGAGTCATAGGTGAGTGTTGGGGGCATGTTTGCCCTTGACCAAGTTTTGGGAATTTCTTGGTCATGATGACCTATTTTGGAACTTCGACAGCCTGTCGAAGGAGGAGCGTAAGACGAAGTGGAGACCACAGGATCTTGACCCCCTTTTGGGCCTCTTTTTGGGTTTTTGGAATATGTAACGGGAATGGGATGTCGTCTTATGGGTTTACCCATGTTTAGGCCTATTTTGTATGTATATATAGATGTCTAGGCCATATAGAGAAGTAGTGGATGATATGTCTATGTGATGTAGGCTAAGTGCCAAGAGTTGGATCTGTGTGATCAAGGCTTTGTGCATTTTCTGTGAGACTTGTAGAGCTGAGTGCAAGTCCCTGTCCCTGTGAGATACGATAGGGGGCTTAGTGTTGTAACGCAAGGAAGATGGATATAGCAAGCTGCACAGATCTTCTATCCTATGCGGAGTAATGGTTTTGAGGCTCTATGCTTGTAACCGATTAACCAAAGGCTATAAAGAAGAAGAGTTGGTGGACGTAGCCCCAGGAGAGGGTTGAACCATGTAAGTCCTGTGTTATGATACTTTGTGCTTGTCTTGATGATTTTATGTCTTCTTTTGCTAAGTGCTTTGATGTATTTGGATAGATCTACTTGCTTTGTGATTATTATATGTGGAAATGCTAGACCTGATCTACATGGCTATGCTTAGTGCTTAATATGATCTATTTACTTATGCTAAGTGCTTGGATACAGTAGGTTAATGTGAGTACTGCGAGGCTCTGTTTTATCAACGAAGTAGATAACAATTATATATTAAGGAATTGAAGGTGTTAAGTGATTTATTAAATTGTTATAATCATAGATTTGTGTCCCAGCTAAGGTTGTAGACACTTGAGTCCTGCAACCACCCTTGCCTTTACCTCAGGTGAGACTTCATCTGCTTCGTAGGTGTTTTCGAAAGGGCCAGTAGTTAGGGTTTTTTTGGTGCGTTGTTGTAGCGTTGAACCCTGGGTCTACCCCTATGCCAACAAGTCTTGTCATCCAATGCTGATGAAGGTGATATGTTGACCAGGTAACATGAAACACCCACTACCTTTGCCCAAAATTATTTCCCTAACCCGACACCACTGCACATGCACCTTGCTTTTTCCATCAGTGTCTTGTTCACCCTTTCTGCAACTCCATTCTGCTGAGGTGTATATGGAGTAGTCTTCTTCCTTGATATAATACACTTCTTACATAATTATTCAAATTCATTCCCACATAACTCTTCGCCATTATCTGTCCTCAACACCTTCTTTTCTCTGTTTGGTTCTCAATAATAGCCTTAAACTCTTTAAACCTATTAAAAACTTCAGATTTCTTCCTGAGGAAATATATCCAAGTATTCCTCAAGAAGTCATCTATAAATGAGACATAGTACATAGATTTTCCCAATGATGGGATTGACACAGGTCCAAAAACATCACTATGAACTAGCTGTAAAATTCCTTCTGCCCTTGTTACAATAGAGGGAAATCCTACTCGATTTTGCTTGCCATATAGACAATGTTCACAGAAATCAAAATCTAGAGAGAAATTAGACATACCTTCAACCATACCTTTACCATGTAGTAGTCGAAGACCCTTCTCTCCGATATGCACCAGTATTTGATGCCACAACATAACCTTTTCTACAGAGACTATAGGAGTTCTTTCTTCTTCAACTCCAATATCATGAACAATGAAACTATTACACCCATCACTAATAGTGCTTCCTTGTAGCTTATACAGATTTCCAAACCAAACTCCCTTTAGCAACACCATTGCTCCTCGAACCATCCTACAGGTTTCCTTTTCAAATATTGTTTTTACCCCTACATCGTCGATTTTTCTTACAAAAATCAAATTTCTAGCCAAACTTGGTATGTGCAGAGCACCAGGAAGTGTTCTAATCCTTCCATATATGAGCATCAACTTGAATTTTCCTCTTCCTATGATTCTAGGTGTCGAATCATCACCTAAGAAAACATTACCTCCATCATACCTTTCATATTCGTAGAACCACTCCCTGTGGGGAGTCATATGAAAGGTTGCACTAGATTCAACCAACCATGCCTCATGATCTGCATGTGTGCTTGAAGAATCCAAGTACACATCCCCTCCTTCTTCCTTGGAGGTATTTTCTTCTGTAGAAGGAGATTCTTCATATCACTTCTTTTTCTAAACTTTGGATCTACACTACTTATTGTAGTTCCCTTCTTTTCCAAATCTACAACATAAATTTAAAAAAATTCTGGGAGATTTAGATCTACCCTTAGACTTAGATCTCCCACTTGAGAACTTAGATCTATTTCTTTCCTGGGAACGTCCTCTTGCAAACAATGCATTTCTTCTCTGTCCTTCCATATTCTTCCATCTCATTTCCTCCAACAACAAGGATGAGACCACTTCATAAAACTTCAAGGAAGTTGTATTACTACCTATGGCCACAAGCAGACTATCCCAGGAGTTTGGTAAATAACACAGTAAACTGATACATTTATCTTCATCTAAAATTTTAATCTCAACAGATACTAACTGACTTACCACGGTATTGAAGGCGTTCAAATTCTCTACCACCGAGTCTCCATCTCTCATCCTCAGGTTATACAACTTCTTTCTTATTAATAGTTTATTTACTAGGGACTTAAATTGATACAAATTCCCCAAATTTTCCCATAAATCCTTGGTTGTAGCTTCCTATGATGCATTCAGTAATACTGAATCTAAGAGGCACAATCAGATTGTGCTCTTTGCCTTTCGATCCAACTTTTTCCAGTCATATGCTGAAGTTCTTGTAGGTGTAGTACCTGGATCTACCGTGATCCATTGATCTCTATCCACCAACAAATCTTCCATCTTGAGCTTCCACAACTCAAAACTTTTCCCATTAAACTTCTCGATCTCCATCTTCGAATTTCTTTCCAATTCTTTTCACCTGAAAAATCAATACCACAGATCTCCCATTGTAACAAGGCTTATCACAGTCCCGACCCAAACCCTTGACCACAAAGGTGTCCCTCTGAAGCCAACAAAGCTCTGATACCAAATGTATATTTTAACCTTGTACAATATTTACTGCAAACATATTTTCAGTAAAAGAACATAAAATATACAATGGCAAATACAAACATTACACATGGAGTTTTCCCCTAGAAACCCAAACCGGGAAAACCAACATATTCTGTATTCATTCATTGTGTTACATTGTTTACAATACAATATACATATAGGAGCTAGCGACATCCAAAACCCTAACCCAATGACTTGGATTAGTCAATAACCCAAATTCTTCAACCAGAAATAGAAAACCATCGACAAAGAAACCATGTGCCGAAAAAACCACCTAAATATGTGACATTTCCAGAGGCAAAATTTTTTTTCCTCAAACCCCCCTGTGCACCCGGCACAATGCAGACACTACTACGCATGCAAAGAATATAACACATACCCAACATTAGTAAGAGAAGAAGATAAAATAGAGACCTCTTTCGCTACCACATGAGGAAACTATAAGTATTTACGTATGCATTTAGGATTGACTAATGTCGGGTCTACCTTTAAATGTGTTATGGTCTACGCTTTCAGGGATCTAGTAAGAATAATTATAGAGATTTACCAAGATTATTCGACTTCCATTTCCAAGAAGAGAGATCAATACATTCAACATCTGCAGGCAGTCTTTGAGAGATGTAGAGAGTATGGTGTCTCTCTAAACCCCAAGAAATCAATTTTTGGGGTTGATAAGGGAAATTTCTTGGTACATATCATCTCCAAGGATGGTATTTCAGTGGATCCTTTTAGAATCAAAGAAATCAAGAATATTCCTCTCCCTAAAGACAATAAGTATTTACAATTTTTTTTCAGTAAAATTAATTTCATAAGAAGATTCATACCAAATTTCACTGAGATTGTCATACCACTGAACTTCTTGTTGAAAGGGGATGCCCATTTCGAATCAGATGATAGCGGAAACATGGATTTTCAACATATCAAAGAGGCTATAAATATCGCACCTGTTTTGGTGAGCATGGATTTTACCAAAGACTTTATCATTTTCTCCTTGGCCTCGAATAACACCATCTCATGAGTTATTTTACAAAAAAATGGTGGAGACGAGAAGTCTATTGCCTTCATAAGAAAAGTGCTAAGGGATTCATAATTTAATTATATGATTACTGAGAAACAATATTATTCCCTTGTCAAGTCCCTCAAGCATTTCAAAATGTACATGGGGTATAACAAGCTTAAAACCATTGTCCCTTGCCCAACATTGAAGGATGTTTTATCTCAAAATGATTTCCTTGGTTCGAGGGGAACGTGGATATCACAAATCCAAGAGTATGACTTAGAAATAAAACCTTCTTAAATAATAAAGGGGAAAGGATTAGCAAAAATGATCACCAAAGGAAATCAAGAAGCTATCGAAGTGGGAGAAAAGGAACATGTAAATGTTGTTATTGGGGAAATCGAGAATGATGAATGGTATTCATACATCATATATTATTTAAAAAACCTTACATGTCCTAAAAATCTTGTAAATCACAAAATAAGGGATTTAAGAATCAAAGCCATGAAGTATTTCCTTACATAGGAGGGTCTTGGATGGAAAAATCTCAATGGAGTGATCCTCAGGTGTGTAAACAAAAAGGAAGCAAATAAGTTAATTTTTGAGCTCCATTCAAGACATCGTGGAGGTCATTTTTTCTCCCACACCACTACTCATAAAATCCCAAGGGAAACATATTACTGGCCTACTATATTTTTTGACACGCATCGATATGTCTGATCTTTCCAACCTTATAGGTAGTTTTTGGGAAAACAATGATTGTCTGCCCTCCATTTAAATCTAGTAGTGGTTGAAGCACCTTTTAAACAATGGGGGTTGGACTTCATCGATGAGTTTAAGGAAAAATCTAGTAATGGTTATCGATGGGTCCTAACGGCTATAGATTACTTCACTTGCTAGGTAGAGTCCATCCCAATGAAAAAAGCGATAGAAGAAATGGTGATGAATTTCCTTGAATAAAGGATAATCACCAGGTTTGGTGTTCCCGCTAAGATTACCACCGATAATGCCAAGGCTTTCAGCTCAGTAGCCCTGAATGAGTTGTGTTTCAGGTATGGGATTGTTCTATCACACTCATCAAACTACTATCCTCAGGGAAATGTTTTGATGGAATCCTACAATAAAATATCATGAATATCATGAAGGAAATTGTTGGAGAAAATAAGAAGAGTTGGGATGGAAAGATCAAGTATTCACTTTGGGCAGACCACACAACAGTTAAAGATTCTACTATGAAAACCCCCTTTAAATTAGTCTACGGAATGGAGGTGACATTTACCATAAATATAAATATTTCGGCCCTGCAATTAGCCCAATAGTTCACCACTGACAAAGAAGCACTGCAAGGAAGAATTGGTCAACTCATAGTACTTGATGAGACTAGAATAATGACTTTCGATCAAATGGAAAAGTGATCCGGATTTAGGAGCGGAATGAACTGATTACAAATTGAATACTATAAACACAGAGATAGGAAGAATAACACAAATATTCAGTGAACAATTTCTTCTATTAATAAATGAAATAGGTTGAAACTGTAAAACTACATAACTGAAACTTGCTTGAATGGTGGTAGCTATCTCTGAGAAGATATGTGGCTGCTACGTGCATCTGTTTGAGCAGAATGGATTACAATGAGGCTCTATAGGCCCTTTTCATATTACTCATAAATTCCAAAACCATAGACATCCAAAAACCTAACCCTAGAAGGTGAAACACCAAAAGTCATGTGGGCCCTGTGGGTAAGTTGGTGTAATTTGGTACCTCAACTTCCTAGCATCATAAATTTTGCATACGAACCCGGTTTTATGCGCATGATAGACTGTTGGAAAGGTATTTCAAAGAACTACACATTCCTCCATCAGAATCCAACTTTGTCTATAGTCTAACTGTGGAGAGCCAAAAAACAATGTTTAGAGCCCCAAAACAGCCCTGAAAGTACAACAAGATGTGCTGACATGAAAACATACAAAATAGGCCAATTGGATTAGGCAAGAGGCCACCCATATCCACCTGGAGAATGTGTGAGGATTTAGATATCCCCATAAGTGTAGAATTCATAATTATAAAATAGTACAAAAAGACGTGTTGAACAAAAATGGACACGAGGAGCTAGTTGGAATAGGTGGGTGGCCACCAATATCCATCTGGATCAATCCTCCCCCCTTAGGAAGAAATGGTCTCCATTGTGTTGAGTTCCCCCATTAGGTGAGGAAAATTTAGCTGGATTTGGCCCCAGGTGAGCCACTTGCCTTGGTGTAGGAGTTTCCCTGCCTTGACAACTCGATAAAGCTGGATATGCTGCTGGTGAGTGCCCTTGACCTGTGTGTCCACTATCTGATCGATGGATGGTTGTTCCATGTAGTCAGGGTTGAGCTATGTTGGTGTCAGTTGTTCAACGATCTCAGAGGTGTCTAATAATGGTGGAAAATATGGTTGAAGGAGGTGTTAATGCCCTGTAATTTGCCTAAGGCTGCGGAGGTAGTCACAGAGGTAACCTCAAACCACTTGGAGTCTTGGATCTAGCCCTCCAAGACTTAGAGAGGGCTCTCTCTTTTCGATTTAACTTGGTTTGTATGGGATGGATGTTAGGCTAGCCATGAAAGTATGGGGTTGGGGTTTTTGAAATATTTAGATGAGGATGTGGTTGACGAGTTTCTCAGATCAACATTGGGCTATGGGGTTTGTTTATAAGATAATTATCTAATCAGATCTAGAGGTAAATGTCACCACAGGGAAAGATAGCAATAATTTTTGGATCGTCTTAGATTTAGTGCCTATGAATAAGGTGGAAAGGGAGAGATCCACTGAACAAAGGAGCAGTTAAGAATTCCTTTGTAAATCTTTAGATGAATAACATATAGATTATTGAAAAATTGGACAAAGAGTATGCATGCATAAATTCTTCTCCATTAATTTCTTTCAATAATAAGAAATGAAATTGCTTGAATGATAGCAGAAAGATAACTAAAAACAGACAAGGAACACACCACCAACACTGCTACACAAGAATCATGTAAACCATTTTCTCTATTACTGTTCAGTCATTCAGAAATTATAGACAAAAACCTCTTGGAGTAGCAAGGCCCACAGTCCAGACGAAAGGGAAAAACTTCACACAGGTCGAACCTCCCTTTCATCTTTTACATGTGCATATAAAGGTAAAGATACTATCAGTCCTAAAAACTCGAACTCTACCCCTGCTTTCCAAAAATAGAAAACAATTACAATGATTGACACATGTCACAGATAGTCTTCTAAACATAAGGGTCAATTATAATAGAAATGACACATGCAAAACTTCTCCTGATTTCCAGAGGGTTGTTTCAGCAAAGTCCTTTTCCATTCGAATGGTAGACAAAACATTGACAGGTGGAGAAATAGCATTCCCTTTATTGGTCTTCATAATATCTCCAATAACTATTGAGAAGATGACAAGGCACTTTGAAACCCTGTTGTGACAAATGGACAATTTTTAACACGAATTTCAAGAGCCACTTAACCATTTTTCTTTAATACCTGCCTCAAATCCTAGATCTGCTTCATTTGTTTTGGCTGATCCGGTGTTTTGACTGCCAGTTGTATTTAAAAATGCCTTAAAATCTGGAGAAATTTGTCATCTGTACCTCTAAATTCTTGGATATTCTCCTTAAGTTCTTCTTCGAATCCTAAAATATGACTTTTTCTTTAGTGCCAGATACCTTTCTAATCAATATCTGCAATATCTTTTCCCTCGATACTTTTTACATTGTTCAGTCTCTGAGTCAAATCCCTCATGACATCAAATACGCATCTCTTTCTTCATTATCTTGGTTGGGAAGTGTCCCAAATAAATGGCACATAATGCAATAATTGTGCGGAGAACATTACTTTCATTAGCTGCACCAAGTGGAGCTTCCATTGCTAATGATTTCAGATTGATAAGATCATGCTTCTCTATAGCCTCCAAATCCTTAGCAAACAATACTCTTAGAGTATCTAACAAATGACCATCCACCAAGTCCACACCTCCCAAAGTTACCTTTTCAACTGCCTGATCACCTTGCACTTTTAGCTGGCAAAGAATTTCTTGTTGCCAATGAACAGAAGATGCAAAAGAATCAGAGTGCATACCAGCAATGGAAACAGTGGCATCTAAAAGAGCCCTATCATATCTTAGCTCAACATAATCATGTTTATTTTTAGATACTACGAATCCATAATCTATTAAAAACAGGTCATTAGTCAAAGGACCATAGTTTAACAAAATTGGAGCATTTTTTTGCTCCTCAGAAATATCCTTGAAAAAAGCCTTATTAGAGCCATAATCAGTCTCCTGAACAACTCGAGCATTGGGATTGAAATTATGGCTACACATATCTATAAGAGGAAGAAGTATTGGAGTTCTAACACGTTTACCATCAGACATAATATCAACTTGTAAACAAAAATCCCTAGTAGAGACTGCCGACATGGCCCAACCTAAGGCAGCTGCATCAATATGCTGGCCACCAAAAGTATGTCATTTTGGTGCCAACCCATTAACTTCTGTATTAACATGTCCTTCAAAGCTCAAAAAACACTTACATCTCTTGTTTACCTGGTGAATCATTGAGATGTACTACAAGCTTTGTACTTCCTCTTTGGAAAAGAAAATAGGTTGAATGAAAGTCTGTGGCAAGTTACTAATGTATGGCCACCAGAAGGAACCCACTTTCACTCGCTCTCCAAGAAGCTTCAGGGATAGCCTCAACGCCCATAGCTCTTCTACCACATTCTCCACCCTTCATCTATTTTACTCTCATTTCGCAAATTGCAGTCTCTTCCACAACCTGTTTTAAGTTTCCCTCTAAATCCCCTTCCCAATACAGCTGAATATGCTCTAAAAGATATGGAGATAATGTCAAAACCTCTGCAAAAACAACAGAGTTAGCGCAAGCATGAATTTGGTGTTGCTGACAGTGCAAGAATGTATTTGGTGTTGCTAACAAATGATTGTAATCACACTTATCATTTTGATAATCGGCCTTGATGTTCATAAGTGATCTTTACAACCTTTCTTCCTATCAATTGCAAAAATTGGCTCCAATGAAATAGCATTTACACCAGGGTTATTTAGATGGTAAATTTTTTCTATCAAACCCAAAAATGTTCCCCTTCTTTAACGAGAAGATGAGGAGTAAACCCCAAACGTATGCACAAAAGCATCAACTTCAAAAGACTACCCATGAGCATTGCATATCCTCCATTGTCCACTTCTATATCTGCTAACATGATTATACCTCACTTTTACCTCAGAAACAGACAAAAATGGATACACTCGGAGCCCCAAACCTGAAGCTTGAGAAATCTCCTTGGTGTTGAACGCTCTGTGCTCTGACGTTTTAGTTTCTTGTGCATAAGTAATCTCCATCTACTCCCTACACATTGTGCATAAAAGTATAGACCTGTGGGCTCGTTGAGATTACCTCTCGACTCGTGGCTTAGTGTGCTGGTGCTCCATGTGGCTTTGTGCTGGAGCTCGGGTACTGACTTTGAGTTGATATGGTGGCCTGATTAGTTGTTAACCCGTTTCTTGTGTGTTGATCACTGCAGGTGCATGGCTCGAGGACTGAAAATTGGCCTTCGGGCCCAAAATTTTGGAAGAAATTTAAAATAACTTCAAATTTTCTCTATGCGCCACGAGTCACCTGCATTAATTTTTTTTTTTTAATCTGGCTGCAGGCTTTTGGTGGCTTGAGGTACACAAAAAATGGGTTCTAAGCGAACAAAATCTCTCACTTTCGGTAGCTAACATAACATGAAACTCTACTCTTTAACCACCAAAAACAAAAAATCTTGTGTGATAACATTTGAGGTGAATTGAGAAATTTTTGTCGCTTTTACACCTTTGTTGTGCGTCGTGAGAAAAAGCATAATGCCTGAAAAAGATAGATATTAGTCAGAACATTGATTCCCCTATTATATAGGGTTCTAACAGGAGGTCCACATTGAATACTGGATGTAGACCAAGGAAGGGTGGAGTGTTGAGCTCAAAAGCATTGATACCCACAACCTTGGTGATAGTGTAAGGCCCATAATGAAGTAGTCGAAGCTTCTGATGGGGCTCGGTGAGACGCTCCTTCTACAAATGTAACAAGAATTTGTCTCCAACCTGAAACTGGTGTGGTACCTTGTGTTTATCACGGCGTTTCTTGTACTTAGCATTGGATTTCTGCAAAATGTCCTAGACCTGTTGGCGTATGTGCTGAATCCACTAAATGAATCTGGTGGCTTTGTCGACCACATACTGATCAGGGGAAGAGGTTGTCTTTGCAGTGGTAATAGGAAGTGCAACATCAATGGGTCCCAAGGGTTGGAATCCCAGACCCACCTGAAATGGGATATGGCTGGTGGAACTATGGAGAGACCTGTTGTAACTATGTTGGACATATGGGAGACTCTCGTCCCATGTACCTGTATGCTTAGAATTGTACATGCACAGGATGTGCACAATCATCCGATTGACGACCTTAGTTTGGCCATCGGTTTGGGGGTGGAAAGAAGTGGATTTTGTGAGCTTGGTGTTCAACAGAGACAAGAGACTCGACCAAAAGGTGTTGAGGAACCTGTTGTCTTGGTCAAAGATTATGGTCTATGGTATCCCAAAGTGAACCCAAAATCATTCGGAGAAGAGCTTGGCAGTATCGATCATTGTGACAGTCTTCTTACATGATGTGAGGATGGACATCTTCGAAAACTGATCAACGACCACAAACATAGCCATTTCCATGCTTGGTGGACGTCAAACCAGACATGTAATCCATGGAGATGGAATCCCACAACTTCTCAGGAATAGGCAGAGGGGTGTATAAGCCTTGCTTATTGATGGTTGGCCTAGAAATTGCATAGGCAATGAAAGATCTGATATACTTGCTGATGTCCAGTCAAAGTTTTGGCTAATAAAAATGTTTCTGAAGGACGACCATAGTTTTCTCTTCACAAAAATGTCTTGCCACCCGACTGTAGTGGGCTTCCCAAATCAGTTTTTCATGCTCACTGGTAGGAACATAGAGATGGCCCAGGTGGAATAAGAGTCCATCCTAAATGTGAAAATTAGTGACAGTGGCGCCTGTACCAAAGAGATGATATGTGGTGGCGAAGTCTGGATCTTGTTGGTAAAGTTGGGGCCACTCTGATGTTTCAATTCCACAGGAATGGAGCACCATGGTAAGTGCAGCCACAGGAGGCCGACTGAGGCAGTCAATGAAATCATTGGAGATACTTGTCTTATACTTGATGTTGATATGGAAATGTTGTAGGTAGGTGGACCACTTCTGATGGTGGTCATTTTGCAGAGGCTTGTGATCATTGTGTATGATCGTCTCTATGCCCAAAATGTAATGTTTCCATTGACGACATGCTTGTACAATGGAATACATTTCCTTGTCATAGGTGGGGTATTTATGGACACTATCGGAGAGTGTCTCACTATGGTATGCCACCGGATGCCCATGCTGAGTGAGAACTGTGGCCACAACATAATCAGATGAATCAATCTCAATATCAAATGGTTGTTGCATATTGAGAAAGGAGAGTACTGGAGTTGAGCACACATGATGTTTTAGCTATTCGAATTCTCGTTGTTGCTCCTTCCCCCACACGAACTTGGCCCTACCATCACCCTTGGTCACCTAGTTGAGGGCCTAGGAAATATGGGAGAATCCCAACATGAACCATCGGTAAAAAATGGCGAGTCATAAGAAGCTCTGAAGCTCGATCAATGTGGTCAGGGATGGCCAGTCACAGATGACTTGGATCTTAGCTGGATAAACATGTACCCCATGCTCATCAACAATGTAGCCCAGGTATTGGACCATGTTTGTGCCAAAAGAGAATTTTTCCAAGTTGGCATAAAGCTTGTGTTGCCGCAGAGTGCTCAAAACCTGCTGAATATGCCGCATGTGCTCCTCCCACATTCTGTTGAAGATGAGGATGTCATCCAAATATACTACCATAAAGGAGTTGGTGAAGGGTCACAATACTTCGTCCATCAACCGCATGAAAGTGGCTGGTGCATTTGTTAAGCCAAAGGACATGACTAGACATCCATAGAGACCTTCCTTAGACTTGAAGGTTGTTTTCCGGACATCTGTTGGTTCGATGGGAACTTGGTGGTAGCCAAACTTCAGGTCAATATTGTTGAAGAAATTTCCCCCCCTTGAGTTGGTCAAGAAGGTCATCAATCGTGGGAATGGGACAAAGGTTCCTGACTGTGATTTTTTTTAAGGCTTTGTAATCAATGCAGAGTCACCAAGTCCCGTCCTTCTTCTGCACCAGTACAATCGGGCTTCCGCAAGGGGAGGAGCTAGGTATGATGTGCATGTTTTGAAGAAGATCTTGGATCTAGCGCCTGATTTCATCATTCTCCATTGGCGAGTGTCGATAGAATGGTCCATTAGGTAGAGGTGTGCTAGGGGTTAGATCAATTGGATGCTTGAATTGGCTGTGTGTCGGTACCCCTGCAGGTGAGACGAATATGTCGTTGTATTCTTCCATGATCCCATCCACTTGCTTCTGCTACAAAGAGAGGTGTTGTGTAGAGGCCACAGATGTGGCAAAAACCTTACTGTGATCTCGGATCATGAAAAAGACGAACTTCCCGATCTTTGAAATGACCTTGCTGCATTTCTTAGTAGAGATTAAAGAAATAACAGTAGGTGGTTCCACCTCTGGGATCCTGTACAATTGTCTACCCAAAGAAATAATAACACTACGAGGTCTAGAATCATACATAACATGATGCTTCCAAAAATATGGTTGTCCTAAAAGAACATCACAAAATTCAAGGGAAAAAATATCACACAGTACCTCATATTTGAAAGGCTTGATGTCGTAGGACATACGTCATTATTGGCTGACACGAAGATCTCTTCCTTGATGAAGCCAACTGATGGTGTAGGGTTGTGGGTGCGGTGTCATTGGTAGGTTCAACTACTTGATGACCTCTGCTGAAATCAGGTTCTTTTGACTACCGTTGTTGACAATAAACTGAATCAGAGCCCCCTTGACCCACATCTGCGAGTGATAGAGGCATTCCCCTTCCTCTGGTTCTTCTGGTTTTCTTGGACGGACTTTAGTGGTAGGGACCATGGCACTGGGTTCAACATCGATAATCCACTTCTCTCCTTCAAGATTTGACTCAGAATTAGAATCAGCCTCTGACTTGGAAGCCTTCATATCAACCACGAGGGATTTCTTGGAGAGACATTTGTCAGTGTTGTGCCAAGGAATTTTATGGTACTCACACCATTTTCCCATGTCCTTCTTCGTCTTCTTGTTGACCTTCTTGTGTTGTGGCTTGGAAGTATTGTCTTGAGGGCGAACATCATGACTTGGTCCCCTGCTATGTGGGTTGGGGTTGCCTTTGCCATTTTTTGGCTGTGATGGGTTTGTAGATCTAAACTCTCGTCATTTCTTTTTAAATTTATGCTCGTTCTTGACAACGTATCTATAAGTTGTGCCCAATGAGGCGATGTCCAGGAACTCCATTTCTGTTTGAATGCATATATGCAAACAATTGCGGTATTTGAGCACCAGATGACGCTTAGAATATTTGATACCCAATTTGGTGCGGAGGGTATGGAAAATATTGGTGAAGTTTGGTACTGTCTTGTCCCTTTCTTGACGCAGGGTGGTCCATTTGGTGTACTAGTCCTCGTAGCTTCCAACAGGGTAGTACTGTTCTTTAATGGCATTTCAGAAGGAATCTCCACAAAAATTGCAGATTCCTCCATGACCCTTTGCTCAGAGTAGGTATCCTACTAGTCTTTAACATGGGGAACAACCTTTAGGAGTGCAAAAGTGATCTTTTCTCGATCGAAAAAATTGTGGACCGAAAACTATCCTTCGAGTAAATTTAACCATTTATCTACAACATCCACATCTATCAGTCCTTCAAATAATGGAATATCAAAATTTAAATGTACCTTGTGTAAATGTGTTGAACCTGCACAAAATAGATCTATCTAAACAATAATACACACATTTGCAGAGAGAATTTGAGATAGAAGAAGGAGAGAAAGAATGAAAGAATTCTCATTAATCGTTATAAATAATGAATAATTTACACATGATATACTCTGTATAAATCAATGAGTTCACACTAGAGGAGAACCAATGCACCATAGTGATGGTCTAGAGTGATCTGGACACACACCAACAATTACGGGAGTAAACTGCCACCTAGTCTAGTCTCTCAGGCAGTTACGGGAGTGAACTACCACCTAGTTGAGTTAACTAGTCAACTAGTATTCAGTTAACTGACTAAACATAGAGTAGTGAGGAGTTAACTTAGGGAATCAATGGTAATGTGTCAGTCTGGTGATGATACCAAGGAAAGGTCGAATTAGCATGGTGATGATCCCAATGTTGCATGGTGACAAAACCAATGCAACATCTAAACTCAACTCAACTAGTCAAACTGAAGTGTCAACTGAAAGAGAATATTCTCTATATGGAATATTCTCCCCTAAAATATAAGAGATTGGATAATGACTAATTATGACTTATAAACAAGGAAAAAACTTAGGAAAAATAAATCCTAGGTGTGTGTGAAGTAACTCCAAGACCCCTCCTGAACATCACTATAATGAAAATAAAGAATGGGTCTGTTGGCCCTGGACCAAGTTTTGGGAGATCCTTGGTCAAGTTTGACCTATTTTGGGACTTCGATAGCCCGTCGAAGACAAAGAGGAGATTGCAGGATCTCAACCCCTTTTTAGGGATTTTTGGGTTTGGGGATCATGTAATGGGTATGGGAATGTCGGCCCATGGGTTTACCCATGCTTAGGCCTATTTTGTAATATATATAGAAGACTAGGCGATGCAATGGGAATAAGTTGTAAGGAATGGCTAAGTGCTAGGGTTGGATCTCTGTGATCAAGAGATGTCGATGCTTTTTTCATACTGTGTGATACTTGAAGAGCTAAGTGAAAGTCCTTATAAGTGGCTATAGAAGGCTTAGTACCGTAACCTAGCTCGGGGAAGGAGGATCTGGTGAGGTGCACGCAGATCTCCTGTCCTATGCAAAGTAGGGTTTTTGAGGATCTTTGCATGTAACTAATTAACATGAGATAATAGAAGAGGAGAAGAGTTGGTGGATGTATCGCCAGGGGGGGTGAACCACGTATATGCTGTGTTTCTCTACTTTGCGCAATGTGTTGGTGTGTTTATGTGTAATTTGTTATGATACAGATGAATGTTGAATAGAATTGATGTTGCTTTGTGATTATACTGGAGAATGAATGTTAGATTTGACCTATGTGAGTATGCTTAGTGCCTGAATCTACTAGATCTAATATGTTCCTTTTATGCTAACTATTATTAGATGTAGATCTGGTTGAATACTGCGATGCTCTCTAATTAGGGTTTGTCTACGTTGTTACCAAGAACCGAATGTTGATGAATGTTTACTACTGATTTCTCTGTTAAGTGTTAGAATTACAAATATGTGTCTCAACTAAGGTTGCATACATCTGATTCCCGCAACCACCCCTGCCTCTACCTCGGGTGAGACTTCATCTTCTTCGCAGGTGTTACCGAAAGGGCTGGTAGTTAGGGTTTTGTTGGTGCATTGTTGTAGCATTGATCCCTGGGTCTTCCCCTGTGCCAACAAATGGTTCTATTTCTGGGACTCGAAGCTGTGATTGTTGGGAACTGAGAAAGAAGAATCTTTGTGAAAATATCTGACTCGAAACTGTGATTGTTGGGAACTGAGAAAGAAGAAGCTTTGTGCAAAGATTCGACTCGAAACTATGTGTTATCCACAATTTTGGTCATCATGATGATATATTGATGATGGTGTATTTCAGGCTCTTCATTAGAACTTTTTCCTGAGAAAAGTTACCTTCATATCTTTCCAGAAATCACATTTTTAAGGACTGTTCGCAGGATGATAGTATATTTTCCTGCGAGAATGAATGATTCTCGGAGGCTGCTTTAAGCCAGGGTGTGAGAAGTTCACATTGTGTTGTATTGCTAGGGTGCGAACTCTTTCTAAAAAAGGGAAAAGGATGAATTCTCGAAGCTTCTAGAAGGGGATCTTCTAGAAGGATGAGATGGCATTCGAATGGTTACCTAAGTACTGGATTCCCTGATATTTTGGGATCATTCTTATCCAAGTAACTAATCCATTCTCTCCTATATATTGAAGGAATTCTCATGGAAAAGGTTAGAAGCAAACAAGCAAGAGATTCATTAGAGAATTAATGAAAAGGATTGTGTGAAGGACTGATGCTACAGCAAACTAAGAACTCCAACACATTTATCAAAGGTGGTTGATCTTCTTCATACAAGTGAGCAAGTGTGTGTGTCAGAGTCAAGAGCCATCGAAAGGAAGTTTGCAACATCAAGGCTCAGGTTGTAATCTTTACTTTCCATCAATATGATACAATAATATGTCCCTTTCCCATAAAGCTAATTCCACTTTATTGTATAACTCCTTGATCATATACATAGATTGAATGTTGAATAGATTGTGCTTTCTTCACTTTGGTTGGTTTGTGTTGTCTTGGTCTTGACTGCACAAGAGCATTGGAGCGAAGAAGGAGCAACAAAGACCATAGGAAGCGATCATAAGGTATGTCCTTTGTTCTTGCCTTCTAGTACATTCAATAGTTGAAATCTAGGGAAATAGTATTATTCTGTCTTGCTTTGTTCTAGATCCAGGTGGATCTAGGGAGATCGGTTTGTGTCTGCACTTACGGATTTATCCAATAACAAAATTGGCGACTCAACTGGGGAACAATCCCATTTTCTTTGTGTTTTTTGATATTTTTCTGTGGCCATTTTCTCTGGTTTCATTTTTCTCTTGTCCTATCATTCTCTGAGTCTTCAAGATAGCTTGATAGACCCTCTGAGTCTAGAATCTTTTTTGAATTTTACTTCATTTTTCAAATTTTTGGATATGTTCAGGAATTCTCGCACTGCACTTCATTGCAGCCTGCGAAAATTGGTAAGGTTCGCATCCTGCCCATAGGTTTCAGTGTGAGGTTCTTGCACCTTTCTCAAAGGTCACCTGTGAGAATCAATGATTCTCGCACTGTGTAATATTGCTTACCTACGAACATGATTTTTCAACATTTTGAAATTGAGTTTTGGTCTTTCTAACTGCCCAGATCAGTTGAATTACCTTTTATGAGTTTCATGGACTATTGATTGATGTATTTCTTACCTTTGTTTGCATGTCTGAATTGTCTTAGGGTTTCAAGGTTTTTCTTGTCATTTGTGGCTTGAATTTCGTTTCTTGACTCTTCTTGGCAAAACCACTCTCTCTGACTTTAGAATATGAGTGAGGTTGATTAGTTAAGATCCAGTGATTGGTTGAAAGTTAAGTTTGCTTGATTTTATCATTTGCTTTTGATTTAAAAGATAATTTTCTTTTGCATTTGAAAAGACTAAAATTGGTTTGCTCTTTATTTTTGCCTTCATTGAAAGAGTGGATTGGGTTATTTGCTTGTTCATTGATTTGATTTTCTGTGCTCTCATTGGAATAGTGAGGGTCGTCCTTTTTGGAAAGTGAACACAAGGTTTTTCTTTCAAAAACTTGTTTTTGTTTTTAGAAAACATTGAAAAATCAAATTATTGAGTTTTTTGAAGTATTTGAAAAAGACACCATAGAGAATTTTCATTTGATAAGTGATTATTTGCATTGACATTTGAACGGAAATTGTGCATTGTAGTTCATGGTTGATCTTGAAAACTTCTCTCTCTCCCATACATAGGATTCATTGAACGAAAAGTGATACATTTCATTCTCATCCTTGCATTATTGGGTCAGAGTCATACAACATAAGTTTCACTTCCGTTACCTTTGAGTAAACAACAACTCTTAAAAACATTGCGTAATCATAAAATTTATCTAGTAACTTTTTTCTAGGGCTCTTTTACACCAACATTTAGCTAGGCTAGTGATTTGGAGTAGGAAGAGAGATACACTCTCCAAAATCTCAAAACACACAATAGCATCTTGAGTTAGGGAGTGTTAAATTCCATTTGTAACATATTGTCCTGGGAAGCCCTTATAACACAAGGGTCAAGCACTAGGTCACATTGCTGTTGGCAGAGTTACTCACCCTGCTTTGTTGACATTAGTGTAGAGATTGCACGTATTACGGGGGTCACTCGGAGGTATACCCATAGTGATGAGTGGAATCCTTTTGAGTTGATTTCGGGCTAGATACCTTGCCCTTGCGTGTGGATCAGATTGTTGACTGTTCCCCCAGGCTTTACTGTTGTTGGTGGTGACCTTAGTGGCCTATCTCTCTAGGTTCTTACCCGAGGTGACTGTGGAGGGGAAAGTCTTCACGGTACCTGGAATTGACGTTGAACAAACTCACTCGAGCTCCTTGGAGGGTATACCCATGATTATGTGTGGGAGCTTGCACCAGGGTGTAAGTCCGTTAAGTAGGTCGTCAGCGTAACTTTTCCACCCTAGCCCCGCCCCTTCTCATCTCGTTGTTGCGACGTTGGATTTCATCACCAACTAGTGGCTTCGAAATTAGAAGGTTTTGTTTGCTTGGTGTTTGCTTCCTAGATTTTGTTTACTAGCACGTGTTGTTTGTTTCTCGAAGTTGAACTTAAGAATTTCTTCGTGGAGCTTGTTACTCGTTCACAATAGCTCCCCCACGTCATTCACATAGAATGTAGGGTTTATCTCCAGAGCATCTGGACGTTTCACAACCCTTGCCTACAACTACACCTGAGGGTACCCCTGAGGGCTCTCCTCAGCAGAGTGAAGTCCCAGACGTTTCTACACCACCTCCACAGGTAGAATGCACTGACTCTTTAGAACCTTTCTGAATTACCAATACTCAAGAGGACTTTCGAATTCGCCATGGTGAATGACCCTTTGTGCGATCAAATTCTTCCAGAGATTTAGTTGTTACCTCTTCTGGATCATCCATTGGGCCTCTTCCTGGTATAGAAGGCCAAGATCCTTTTTGGTTTGCAGGTGATTTCTGCAGGGCCCTTTTTAGTCTTGATTCGTCTGTGGTCTCCAAAATCAATCCTCCAGTGTTTTCTGAGACAAAAACTGTACCAGTGAATACCAATTATCATTTTACTCTCCCTGCTGAGATGGCCCATCTCACGAACACTACAAGTGTCCCAACCGAATTCAATACAACTGGTCTTCCTCCTATAAACACTCAGTGAACACCCAGTGTTATTCCAACACTACCCCTCGGATACCATGCGTTGAATGCTTTGTTGAATGCTTCTGATCCAACACCTCCGCAAACCCCATCTGGCACTCTCGGTGGTCCTTCTGGGCATTCTATTCCTGGTTTTATTACAACACTCCCTCAATTTCCTTCTGGCAATCCTAATCCTAGTGGCACTATACCGTCCATTACACCTAATTTCCTGATTCCCGTTGGTGGTCTAGGTGGTACGTTTCAACCTCCTCTTGCCGGACATGTTCCAGTTACTACTCAACCTTCGATTGGAACACAACCTCCGATTGGAACTCCACCTACGATAAGGGGGACCAACCCCACCTTTTGGACAAAATATACCTCCTGTTTTGGCCCAGTATTGGACTCAGATGCTACAAAATATTTCTCAAACGATTGGGGGGAAACAACCTGCCCCTACTATAGGCCAACCTTATCCAGGTATACCCAATCCTATTTGGGGTCAGGGTCAGAATGCTCAAACTCAGGTCCCTACTCAAACTCAAGGTTACAATCCTTGGAACTACTATCCTCTCCAACCACCATCGAATCAGCTGGGATCTTCCCACTATGGGTAGACTACGTACGGTCCTACTGGTTTTCCAACAAGGCTTCCACCCCAAAGTCACCAGTACCCACAGGTGAATCGACAGTTACCTTTTCTTGCTACTTTGGATTTGCCAGATTTGTCTAGGATTCTAAATGATCCTATTCGTCACTCTCCCCAATGGCCTGTTATTCTAGCCAAGCTTCCATCGGACATTCCTAAATTCGATGGCAAAGTGGGAGAGGACCCGAAAAATCACGTTATGACTTTTCACTTATGGTGTTCATCCAACTCATTGATGGATGACTCTATTCATTTACGTCTTTTTCAACAAACCCTTACTAGTTCTGCTGCGAAGTGGTATATTGAATTGCCACGAGGTTTCTTCTCTGATTTCAACACCCTAGCTATGGATTTTCTTACACATTACCAGTTACCGATCCGTTATGATACTGGGACTGAGATTTTGACTTCTTTCAAACAGACTAAAGGCACTCATATATCGGATCATATTCATGAGTGGCGAAGGAGACGACATCTCATTAAACTTGAACTCCCTGATTAGTTACTGGCTAAATGGTTTACAAAATCCTTTGTGAACAAAATTGGTAAGGACATTGCCATGGGTGGCGTTGTCACAGAAGAACAGGCTATAAGTCGTGCTCAATATCTTGATCTCGTTTATTCAAAAACATGAACACTTTATGATTTATTACCTGAGTTACCTCGTCCTGGTACTTTTAGCACTTCCACTACTCCCGCTGCCTCACATGTAGCTGATGGTGTGATTGGTACTACGCAATCCCAATCACATTCTGTTGCAAGCACCAACCCTAAGTCTGCTTCTTCTAATTTTCAACATGCTCTGTCTCCTGCCACTTCCACCAGTAAAACTTCTGAGGTGAACGCCGTTCAATCTACCTCGATCGATAAAAATAAATCGAAAAAAGGGAGAGGCAAGAATAAGGAGGGAAAAAATAATAATCAAACAGAGTAGCCTAAAAATACCCCTGTTGAAGATCGGGATAAGCGCAAACCCCGCTACCCTTGCCTTATCTGTGGTGACGATCACTACATGAAGGATTTCCCACGACGTGCCGAGGTCACTAAGTTCCTTCAAGGAACGCCCAAACCATCTACCCCGACAGTCTTGTCCCAACCCTTCCCATCTCAACAACAGGCTCAGTTGGTCATCCATGACCAACCATCTTCTTCTACGACATCATATGTTTTGATGTGTACTGGTGATTCTAAGCAAAACAATGTTGCACTCACAACTAGAGCCAAAGATTAATCTCTGTCTAAGGAGAAGGTTGATGATTTACCTCCTACTTTGGTACAACCCTCTCCACTGACTCCACCTACAAACGATCCTCTTCATCTCAAATGATCGAGCCTTGATACAGTCCTGCAACCTCCTAAGGGTGTCATTAGGAAATCGACTTTCAATCCTCATGCTCATGTGGCCTAGAACTACAGTATTGTGGAAGATCTGGTCCAGGCACCTTCAGTGATGTCATCCCTTGAAGTCCTTCAGTCGTGTCCTGCACAACAGAAGGCATTGTTGAAAGCTATAGGTTGAATTGACCCAACCGATACGAATTTTATAGTCTTTGACTTGGATGATCACATTCCATGGTTACCCCCGCAACTCGCGTTCCAGATACAAGTTGTTATCTCTGACAAGAACATTTGCCGAACTGTTATCGACGAGGGTGCCTCAACGTGTGTAATGTCTTTTGCTTGTTGGAAAGCCATTGGCTCTCCTCCCTTAAATGAATCGCAAAATACTCTGAAAGCCTTCAATGGATTTGGTTTTAAGCCTTACAGTGTTCTTCCTTTGTTGCCCATTACACTAGAAGGTAAGATGGTCCAAGTTGAAGTGGAAGTCTTCGATGCTCCCCTTGATTATAATCTTCTGCTTGGTCGTAGCTGGATCGATTCCATGCGTGCTGTTGTGTCAACACTTTTTCGTGTAGTACATTTTCCTCATTAAGGAAAGGTTGTTACTGTTGACCAACTTTCCTTCTTCAATTTCGATACTCGTACTGGCAACGTGTCATTTATAGCTAAAACCCCGCCGGGTTATGAGAATGTCGGTGTAGGCCTTTTAAAGGACTCTTCGTTAATGGGTACTTTCCCCATTCCACTGCCCGATGTTCCGTGCCCGTCAGTTTCTTCTATCAATATGATCTCCACCGTGCCTCACGAACTTCCTGTGTCTTCCGACCCTTGGATAGTCCCTGACCTGGAGATCATACTCATTTCGGCGACGTCATGCCGTTAAGTCCGATTGAGTCTGCTTATCAGGCAATTCAATTGGCAACACCTTCTATCCCCTCTCTTGATGAGTTTTCTCCAAATCCTTTTTGTGTTATCTTTCCCACTGACGAGATGATCATGTTCGTCATGGAGGACACCCCTTGGGACGATGGGCATCATCGTTCCATACTCTTTTTGGAACAACATACTCTTGAGAACTACCAACGGATTTCGGCTCCGTTGACCGTTGTTGTCATATCGACCGTTCTTGGATATGCACATGATGTGTTTGCCGAAGGGAACCTCAGTAATATTTCTCCCATGATTCCCATTGACATATTCGTTAAACCTTGGATAGTTGAAAATGTTCATATCGGAGCTTCGTGTTCTCCCAATGAAATTGTCACCTATACGTCTCTATTCAAAGAATTTCGTGACATCTTCGCCTGGAGCTACAAAGAGATGCCAGGTATCGACCTTGCAATTCTTGTACATGAGATAAATACATACCCCGGAGCTAAACCTGTCCAGCAACGCCTTCGTCCAGTCCACCCACGTAAAGCAGCGGCTATCAAGCTCGAAGTTGAAAAACTTCTCAAAGCTGGCTTTATTTATCCCGTGGCTCTGACAGAATGGGTTTCCAACCCTGTACCGATTGATAAGAAAGGTGGCAGTATTTGTGTATGTGTTGATTATAGGGATATTAACAAAGCCTGTCCAAAAGACAACTTTCCAACCCCTTTCATTGACCATATTGTCAATGACTGTGCCGGAAGTGAAATCTTCTCTCTCATGGATGGTTTCTCCTGCTATAATCAAATTAACATCGCTCCCGAAGACCAACATAAAACTACTTTTATTTTTCCTTGGGGTACTTTTGCCTATAGGAAATTTCCCTTCGGTCTTAAGAACGCTGGCACGACATTTCAACGTGCTATGTCTTATGCTTTTCATGATATAAAGCATATCGTTCAACCCTATTTGGACGATTTACCAGCTCATTCTTTGTGCCGAGTCAATCACCCCACTCATCTCCGAGCTATTTTTGTTCGTTTTCGGTTCTATCGTATCCGTTTAAATCCTCATAAATGTGTTTTTTGTGTAGAATCCAGCCGTCTTCTAGGTTTTATCATTTCATGTCAAGGGATCATGGTGGATCCTCTTAAGGTTGAGGCGATTCTTAATCTCCCTCCTCCTTCTACACTGCACTAGTTGCAAAGTTTGCAGGGGAAAGCAAACTTTCTTCGTCATTTCATCCCTAATTACACTGAGATTACTCGTGGTTTTACACGGCTGCTAAAGAACGATTCAGAGTTCATCTGGGATTTCGTTGCTAACAATGCTTTTGAAGCTTTGAATTTGTCCCTCACGCGAGCTCCGCTTCTCTTTCCTCCTGATTATAGTCGCGATTATTTTCTTTATCTTGCTGCCTCTGAGTATACTATTGGCATGGTTCTTGTCCAAGAGGATAATGCGCATGATGAGCATGTTATTTATTACTTGAGTCGAAGTCTCACATCAACTGAAATCAAGTATCAACATGTTGAAAAACTGGCCTTGGCTGCCGTTCAATCCATTCAACGCTTCCGGCATTATATTCTCTCATGGAAAACTACAGTGATTTCTCATTGCAACCCTATGCAACACATTTTGACATGTCAATTGCTAGGGGGAAAATACTCCAAATGGATTGTCATACTCCAGGAGTTTGACTTGGAATTCGATCGTGCCACGTCTAAGAAATCCTTAGTTTTTGCTGAATTAATATGTGATTTTCCCCACTCTGCCATGGAAAATGTAGCAGTAGATTCATTACCCGATGAATCTTTTTTCCTTATAAGCACAAACAATCTTTGGTATGGGGATATCATTATCTATCTCCAAACCCAAACTTTCCGGCCTGCTTTGTCTAGTACTGCATGACGTTGCATACACTATCAAGCTCGTCAATATATTATCCTCGGGGATACTCTTTACCGTCGGGGCATTGACTCTGTTTTTCGATGTTGTCTGACGTTTGACGAAGCCGAGAAAGCTCTGAATGAATGCCATTCTGGAGCATGTGGTGGTCATATGTCTGGGTATGCTACTGCCCATAAGATCTTACACGCAGGGTATTTTTGGCCTTCCTTGTTCAACGACTGCATTACTGTCGTTCAGAAATGCCATGCCTGCTAGACCTACAATCAGAAAATTCGGTCACATCCTGCTCCTCTTCATCCTATGGTCTCAGTTGGTCCTTTTGCAAAATGGGGCATTGATTTCATGACATGTCACCCTCACTCGACTGGGGGGCATGGTTACATCATTGTAGCTGTTGATTACTTTACAAAATGGGTCGAGGCGATGCCAACATTCGATAATACTGGAAAGACTGGAGCCTAGTTTATTTTTAACCATGTCATAGCTCGTTTTGGTGTTCCCCAAGCTATTATTACTGATAACGGTAGTCACTTTAGGAATTTTATGATGTCTGAACTTACGGAAAAGTTGGGTCTTCGTCATGATAACTCAACACCCTATTATCTGCAAGCTAATGGCCAGGTCGAAGCAATCAAAAAAATCCTTATAACTATGCTCTGACGGATGATAGGAATTCATAAAACAAGTTGGCACACGATGTTGTTTTCGGCATTATGGGCATATCGAACATTTGTCAAATCCGCTACAGGGTTTACGCCCTTTCGATTAGTCTATGGTGTGGAAGCCATTCTTCCTATAGAATGTGAGATACCCTCTCTGAAGCTAGCTTTCAAACTCTTACCCAATACTTCTGCTGAAGAAGAATGTTTATTGTATCTGATGCGATTAGACGAAACTCGACGTGACACCACTCTAGTAATAGAAGCCCAAAATAAATGTGTCAAGGCATAGTATGACAAGCATGTCAAACCTCACGTTTTCTCTGAAGGTGATCTTGTTCTTCTCTATGAACATGATCGAGATGCGTTAGGAGCTGGGAAATTCGAACCAATGTGGCGAGGTCCTTATATTGTTCACCGAGTTTTGGAAAAAGGAGCATATGTGCTGGTTGATTATGATGGTATCCCTTTGAGTGAACCCAGGAATGGGTTGTACTTGAAGAAGTACTATGCATAAATCATTTGTGCACAAGTACTTGTATTTTATGTATCATACTTTGTGTGTGTTACTTTAGTTTGTTTTTGACGTTATCTGGTCTCTGCCCTTATGTGACGTTGTGTTTGATTTCCATATGTCAGAGTCTTCTCTACCCTATATTGGCTTCACTGATGGTGCTAGACATAGTACTCGAAACCTAGCTTCCGCTGCGTGGGCAATCTATGCCCCAAAAAACGAACTTATATCTTTACGAGGTGTATGTCTTGACCGTGCAACTAACAACATTGCAGAGTATAGCACCATTATTGAATTATTGGTTGATGCTATCTCACTTGAAATTCGTCATTTGGTTGTGCGACTTGACTCACAACTTGTAGTACTACAGTTAAGTAATATCTACTCTATTCGAAGTCCTACTTTGTTAAGGGTGTATTTGTGAATTCGCCTCTTGGAACGTTATTTTGATCACATTGAATATCAACATATTCCTAGATGTCTTAATACATTAACATACACATTGGCTAATTATGTATTGGACAGACATTTGAATCATTTATAAATCAAACACATTCAAAATTCACACAATATAAAGTAACCGGTAGAAACCATCTGTATATATAATGATCAAAAGAGTTTTTACAAAAAATTTGTCCGAAGACCAAAATATCAAAATTTGAAGCTTATAGCTTCTACAAAATGACGTCATGGATGACGTTCATGGTAACACACGACTGCCCTAACAACCCTACGGAGCAGTCGACTCATAGCTGCTGATACCCCTACAGTGTGATGCTGATCACGTCGTGGAACCTCTTCCAGATTCATATCTGGAATGTCTGCTGTCAGGCCCTCTAAATTCTGTTCCACCACCTGATAATCTTCTGCATACTATGGTGGTACTGCTGCTACCTCTCCTTGTTGCTGGATAGGAGAGGTGCCAGGAGGTCTATACGGTCCAACATCTGTGTTATCAACAAACATTTTTTGTTAGTCTTCGGATAAATATATAAAACAAAAAAATTTAAATATGATAAAATTCACAAAAACATTTAAAAAGAGAAAATGCGTGTACTTCTTACCAAGGTCACCCCACTGAGCGTCCTTAGGCAATGCCAAATCCGGATCTCCTCAAAAATCCAACCCGACATAAGTGTAGTCATCGACCATCAACATCTGGTTTTGAAGCCAATCAAAGAAAATATCATCGTACTTGACGATTGGTCCTGCCACGTGCTGGGCCATGAGCCGACACCATCTCAACATCCATGGATCCCTAGGACCCGGTAAGTTCCACTCTGTTAACTCCCAAAATAGCACCATCATTTTGTTTGGGTTTTACGGTGGATAGCATGGCTATTGATAGTTTCCTCAATTCATTTTTGAGTCTTTTAGCTGCAAAATTTTAGATTTTGGTTTGACTTAAATTTGGATTGTAAAGTCTTCTTTTCAATATTGTCAATTTTTACTTTCCACA
>ML778290.1:699527-766575 GCA_009831015.1 Picea engelmannii
CGATGGATTGTACTATGGTACCTTGGGAGTCATTGACATCAATGGTGATTTCCCTCGCACTTGTTAACGGTTACATCAATGACTGGTAATCAAGTGGTTTCTGCCATGTTCGACTTCAACACATGTAATCACATGGTTAGATTCGTACTTTGGGAACCGAATTTGAAGACCCTGGATATTAGCTTTGCGATCCAGGTTGCGATGGAGTATGTATAATTTGCGACACATAGATCCACTGTGTATGTTTTGTGGCTATGTCATCTTGATTTGAAATTTCTTGCATAGATCCACAGTGTATTCAGGTGTCTATGCTATATTTTGACGGCATGGATCCACAGTGTATGATTGGTGGCCATGACCTTTGTCTATGATGTCATGAGTCTGTGATCTGAGTATGGGAATGCCTACCTCAGAATTGATATATAGGATACTCTGCAGATGCTTGATTGTTTGCAGGTTTCCGATTAGATGTTCTCCTGGTTCTCGACACACACATGCAACTTACAAAGTCTATCAACTGTCACTGGTTCCAATCTCAGACTTTGGGGGGCATTCTGTTATCCACAATTTTGGTCATCATGATGATGTATTGATGATGGTGTATTTTAGGCTCTTCATTAGAACTTTTTCCTGAGAAAAGTTACCTTCATCTCTTTCCAAAAATCACATTTTTAAGGACTGTTCGCAGGCTGATAGTATATTTTCCTGCGAGAATGCATGATTCTCGCAGGCTGCTTTAATCCAGGGTGTGAGAAGTTCGCACTGTGTTGTATTTCTAGGGTGTGAACTCTTTCTAAAGAAGGTAAAAGGATGAATTCTTGAAGCTTCTAGAAGGGGATCTTCTAGAAGGATGAGATGGCATTCGAATGGTTACCTAAGTACTAGATTCCCTGATATTTTGGGATCATTCTTATCCAAGTAACTAATCCATTCTCTCCTATATATTGAGGGAATTCTCATGGAAAAGATTAGAAGCAAACAAGCAAGAGATTCATTGGAGAATTAATGAAAATGATTGTGTGAAGGACTGATGCTACAGCAGCTAAGAACTCCAACAAATTTATCAAAGGTGGTTGATCTTCTTCATACAAGTGAGCAAGTGTGTGTGTCAGAGTCAAGAGCCATCGAAAGGAAGTTTGCAACATCAAGACTCAGGTTGTAATCTCTACTTTCCATCAATATGATACAGTAATATGTCCCTTTCCCATAAAGCTAATTCCACTTTATTGTATAACTCCTTGATCATATACATAGATTGACTGTTGAATAGATTGTGCTTTCTTCACTTTGGTTGGTTTGTGTTGTCTTGGTCTTGACTGCACAACAACATTGTTGCGAAGCAGGAGCAACAAAGACCATAGGAAGTGATCATAAGGTATGTCCTTTGTTCTTGCCTTCTAGTACATTCAATAGTCGAAATCTAGGGAAATAGTATTATTCTGTCTTGATTTGTTCTAGATCCAGGTGGATCTAGAGAGATCGGTTTGTGTCCACACTTATAGATTTATCCAATAACACTATGATTGCTGGGAACTGAGAAAGAAGAATCTTTGTGCGAAGATCTGACTTGAAATTGTGAAAGCTCTGTTGTAGATCTGTTGCTCTTGTGTGCAATACTCTACTTAGTTTGTGAAGCTCTGTGCTAAAGAAAAGAAGTCCGATCGAAAGAAAAGAGGTAATATTTAAAAGATTTGTGCTCTGAGAAAGGTAAAAGTGAGAATTTCTGATTAAAAGAGATAAGATCTGCAAGCTATGTGCTCTGATAAAGGTAAGAATAGTGAAAAGTTTTAGATCTGCAAGCTTTGTGCTATGTAGAAGTAAGATAATTGGAAATTTTTGTTTCTAAAGTATGGATCTAGGTATGTTTGATAAGAATTTTCCTAGCTTGAAAATTAGGGCACTGATAGATGAAAGAAGATTTGATATGAGTAGATCTGATAATAATAGTGAAAGATATGTTATACTTATGCATAGAGAGAATGTTTGGACTAACAAATGGATGCAGGATCATAGAAAGAATTTTTTGCAGGTTAGCTACCATGATCCTAGTGCACAATACAAGAGAGGTTGGGGATCATTTGAGAGAAAGAAAGGATTAATCCTTTGTTATAGTTTCATAAGATCCGACCATCTAGCTAAGGAATGCCTTGGTAGAAGACCTATTTGCCTTTGTTGCAAAGCTATGGACCATGAAGTATTGGATTTCCCTAGAATGATTGATAAGATTGAAAGAATGAATATGAGACAAGAAAACCCTAAGGCAGATCCAAAAACTAAGATTATGGTAGAACCTTAGAAAGAATCAGAGAAAATATTGCTACAGATGAAAGAAACCCTGAATGACCACCGAAATGTCAGCTTATCAGAGATCTTCAAATAAAAAGAATGCATAAAAGCAAGAATAGGAGACTTCGACATTAAATGTGTTATGGATGAAGAAACATAGGTGAATATCATGAAAGAAAGAACTTGGGAAACTTTAGGGGAGCCTGCTATGATCCCTTCATTAGGAGGAATAGGACTATTCAGAGGAAAACTGATAAACCTATGTGGAAAGATTACCTAGATATCTATGAGTGACAAGGGAACTTCGACAGAGGAATAATTTGAAGTTGTTAAATTTATTGAAGACAATGCTCCATTTACTATGTTGCTCATAAAACCTTGGATTGAAAGAGATCATGATAGAAGGGAAGAAAAACAAGTCTTGGAACAAAAGAAGCAAGAGCTAAAAGATTTCATGACTAGGAGGATCACACACTTGATTGAAGAATAGGATAACCGAGCAAAGCCATTTAAAACCAAAGACTGGAATGTAGAAGCTGGAAGAACACTAGAAGACCCATAGAATATTACAGTACCTATTCCAGATACAGATGAAGTATTACCCCTGATTTCTAGGAGATAATCTCAACAACGTGAAGTTACTATGTCAAAAGAAGATAAGAATCAGAATGGAAAAAGGAATTCTGAGATGAAGCTCACCGAAAAGAAGGCTAGAAAACTAAGTAAGAAGAGAGCCAAGATTGAAAAGTTACAGAAGGTTCCCAAGGGAACTTCGCAGAAGGAAACTTAACAAAATTGGAGCTTCGCCGAAATACCAGAACAACGTCACATGGCACTTCACCATGGCAAAGCAATATAGCTGTTAGAGATAGTATAACCATTCGATGGACGCCTTGAATGGGAAGAAAGGCATTAATGGTTAGACAACTTGCCACCAGACCATTGGGACCACGCCATAATGGACATAACTGATTTAATGAAGGCTTCTTACCCGTTGCAAGAGATCTGTTACCAAGTATCTATTTATCCCATCGCGCCATTCACCGAGAACACTTTTTATAACCGTGAATTTGAGCCCGCAAATTAGTTTATTTTCACACAGTGATCATCGCTCTTTTTCCATCTATCCCATTGCCTTGAGAGATTAATCTTCGACCCTAAGATTTTCAAACCTGAGTGTGTATGTCGAACGAGTTCAACACTGTAGAGAAAATTGTAGAGGAAGTTCTCATCGACCTCATGAACGAAAGAGAAATGTCGATGTTTGTAGGTATACAAGAATCATCAACGAGAGGACTGCACACCTCTCCGTCGACTACTCGCGGAGCCAGATCATCCCGACCGTCAGCAGAAAAGTGAACCAAATACAGAGATGACCTAGCCAATGCTAAGTTGATCCCATCTATATTACCCGACTATATCCCTCCTCTAGCCGACACGATAGATCGTGATAGTGTACCCAGAGATTTCGAGTACACCATGGTCATTGTGTACCTTTCGAAAGGATAGGTGCAGTTCGAGCACAGCAGGACAAGATCATAGCATTGAAGTTTAGTGACTTCAACCTTGAAGATCGCAAGAACCATATCATTCTCACCATGTACAAATACCTAACCAAAATGAAGGGGAAGAACTCAAATATCATCCCTCAGTTGTGGACGGTGAACCTCGCGCAGTCCACCTTGTTAAATGTCATGAAAATCCCACACTTCAAAAGACACTAGGAGGTTAATGCCTATTTCAAGATTCTACTGTCATGTTACCATGGAGGCTATTTATGGCTAGACTTTTGATCCATAGGATCACAGGGTTGAGTATGCAAGGACCTGACCCGCAGGAGTTCTACCTAGGAAAAGCCATAGATCGCGCGCTAGCATAGAATATTAAGGATACATATGACAATGTCGAGAAGGGGACATGAGGCTACAAGGTAGCCTCCATCTAGAATGACACAGTATGCCTAGCATGTCAGTTAATAGCTGAAAATTTGGTACGAAATAAAAGACCCACACAGGTCACAGGCTTCATTGTTGACCTCACGGGGAAGTGTGTAGAAGGCTTATAGATGAACTGGGTGAAGTACCTACTTAATCATCTTGAACTAGACTATCGCGAAGCACATGATCAGGGATACGAGTTCCACTTCAGTTGACTCCTAATCCTTATCACTTTTGTTTCCTGGGAGATGTCAAAGGTGCAACCTTCCCGAATGTTGAACCTTTCAATCCGCTTGCCGTGAAGTTCACTACCCTTTGGTATTCGAGTGATATGAACTAATAGTGGAAGTCAAATGCTGTTTTTCATACCTATTACCTTCAGCTGAAGAGAGCCATCGAAGCTAAGCCTCGCATGA
Source organism: Picea engelmannii (assembly GCA_009831015.1). Classification (NCBI taxonomy): domain Eukaryota; kingdom Viridiplantae; phylum Streptophyta; class Pinopsida; order Pinales; family Pinaceae; genus Picea; species Picea engelmannii. The sequence continues at coordinate 704,167 of ML778290.1, forward strand.
CTCTGAACACCTTACAAAGGTTCCGACCCCTGATGAAGTTCAATGTAGATTGCCATTTCATTTACATTACAATGTGAGCCGATGAACACAAGGAACAACTCCAGTCATACTATAAAATTACGGAAGAGGATCTTGAGGATATCACTAAGGACTGGTCGACAGACCCTGCAGAGATGTTTGACCCTGACAGCCTAGAAACTATGCATGATACATGTTGGAATAGGGGCATACCCAGGGTTCAACGCTACAAAAATGCACCAACAAAACCCTAACTATCGGCCCTTTCGACAACACCTGCAAAGCATATGAAGTCTCCACCAAGGTAGAGGAAGGAGTGGTTGCATGAATCAAGTGTCTGCAACCTTAGCTGGGACACATATTTGTGATTGTAATACTTAACAGAGCACTTAGCACTAACATTTCATCAATATTTAACAACTATCTACTCCGCAGATAAAACAGAGTATCACATCATTCATTTAGATCTGATGTATTTAAGCACTTATCATAGAGAAGTAGGTTATATCTAACAGATTCATGCACTAGCACATTCATATAAGTCAGATCTAACATCCATATACATCATTAGCACAAAGAATAAGCAGATCTATATATCTATATCAAAGCACTTAGAAATTAAACACATAAACACATAAACACATTGCACAAAGTAGAGAAACACAACATATACGTGGTTCACACCCACCCTGGGGCCACGTCCACCAATTGTTCTTCTTTATTATCTTTTTCAGGATTCTTACAGGCACGTAGCATCACAATCCTACTCCACAGAAGATAGGAGATCTATGCGCACTTTGCCAGATCCTCCTTCTTCGAGCTAGGGTAAAGCACCAAGCCTTCTTACAATTACTTGCTCGTAGCTCTGCAAGTCTCACACAGTATTCACAAAGCACTTATAATCCTTAAATCACACAGATCTAGAACTTAGCTATTTGTAACTGCTTCTCTTCATTACATCGCCTAGTGTTCTATATATACATACAAACTAGTCTTAAACATGGGTAAACCCATGGGCCGACATTCCATACCCGTTACATAATCCCAAATCCCAAAAAGGACCCAAAAAGGGGCTGAGATATCGTGATCTCTTCTTCATCTTGCGCTATGCATTCGATGGGCTATTGAAGTCCCAAAATAGGTCAAACATGACCAAGGATCTCCCAAAACTTGGTCAAGGGCCAACAGGCCCCCAACACTCACCTATGACTCATCTTGAGTCACTCTGATATGGGTAGTTCTGCTTTGAAAACCTCGAGCTTAGATCAAGCTTCTTCGACTTGTTGTTGTGACATGGCCTCTTGTTCAACAAAATATTGGATGACTACATCATTCACATGTCTTGCCATGCAATGTTTAGCTGCAGTGACAACCTGCTCCAGTTCTGCTCCTCGACCTTCGACTTCTATGAACAGTTGGTAAGCCTTATCTTGTACAGGTTGGAGTCTCTGAGTTACTTCCATAACTCTGCTCTGGATAGTGTGGATCTGCGGTTGGGCAGTGCGTTGCTCTTGGGAGCGCTTCATTCTTTCCACAACTAACAGGGGATTCAGCTGCGCTTGTATCATTTCGACTTGAAACTTTTCCTCTTGGTGCTATGACTCCAATGCCTTCAGTTCTGGATTCTCAATGAGTTGCTCATAGGGCTGGGCACTGCGATCAATAAGTTTCTTACATTCCATAGCAAGGGATTTTATTCTCTCAACTACGCTTCGAGCAGTTGCTTCTCTTTGATCCCTTACATCCTGTGGGGTTTTGAGCACTGCACGGAGCTCTAAGTCTACTATGCATTGTTGTAGTTGATGGATAGATTTTGCGAGCTTCTCTTGATGTTCATATGCTCATTTTTTAATGTAGATGAAGTTTCGATCTGCGTTGAACTTCATCAGAGGTCGAAATCTCTGTAAGGTGTTCAGAGTCATGCAAGGCTCATATTTGATCACTCACTTTAGCTGGAGGTAGTAAGTATGAAAAACAACATTCGACTGCCATTGTTTGTTCATATCAGTTTAATACCACAGGGTATCGAACTTCACGACAAGATCTTCAAATGGCTTGATATCCGGGAAGGACACACCTTCTCACATCTCCCAGGCAACAAAGGCAATGAGGATCAAGAGCCGGCTAAAATGAAATTCATAACCCTAATATTGTGTTTCTAGACAGTCTAGTTCCAACTGGTTAACTAGGTACTTTCCCCAGTTCATCTGTAGGCCTTCCACACACTTCTCTGCGAGGTCAATGACAAAGCTAGTGACCAGTGTAGGTCAGTTCTTCCTTACTAACTTTCCAGCTATCAGTTGACATGCTAGGTGCACTGTGCCACTTTGGATGGAAGCTACCTTGTAGACTCTTGTTCCCTTCTCAACGTTTCCATATGTATCCTTTATCTTCTGTGATAGTACGCGATCTGCGGCTTTTCCTGGATAAAAGTCCTGCGGGTCGGGTCCTTGCATTCTCAGTCTTGTGATCCCGTGGATCAGCGTTGGGTCAATTGTAATGCGGCAGTCTAGCCATAAGTAGCTGCCATGGTAACACGACAGTAGTAGCTTGACACAGGCGTTGACTTCCTGGTGTCGTCTGAAGTGTGGGATCTTCATAACATTCAGCAGGGTGGACTGAGCGAGGTTCATCATCCACAATTGGGGGATTATATTTGAATTCTTCCCCTTAGTTTTGGTTAGGTACTTGTATGGGGTGATCATACCATAGATATTGCGATCTCCGAGCTTGAAGTCACTAAACTTCAACGCTGTGATCTTATCTTGCTCTGTCCGAACTACACGTATCCCTTTCGGGAGGTACGCAGTGACCATGGTGTACTCGAATTCTCTTGGCACACTATCACGATTCACTATGTCATCCAGAGGCAGGATGTAATCTGTAGTATACCTAGGGAGGTAATATGGGGTACCTATGGAGGTACCCAATGGGAATGTAATTATGTGTTATTAGTGGAAGTCAATTAATATATGGGAATGTGGTCATTTAATGTAAGGTGGACTAGGTACACTATATTAATAAAGGCCCACTATGGTATTTAGATGTAATAAATGTGAGAAGACTCTCTAGAAGGTTCCTAGGAGATAGGGAGAGATATATAAAGAAGTGTAAGCAATGTAATAAAATATAGTGAAAAATATTGTGATTGTACAAGCAATGATTGCTTGAGGAGTTTTATCCTTCCATAAGGATTAATATATGGTGTTACCCTACCTCAAGGGTTTTCTCTATTTCTTGTGTTCATGTTATGGTGAATGGTTTATGGTTTATTCCTGGTATTATTGAAGTATATTTGTAGATCTGGTTTAGGTACTTAACAATTGGTATCAGAGCCAGATTTCCATTGCTTAGTCGGTCATATTGTATGATTTCTTCTCATGTTTCGAGGATGAAACATGTGAAGGGGGATGGAATGTAGTATACCTAGGGAAGTAATATGGGGTACCTATGGAGGTACCCAATGGGAATGTAGTTATGTGTTATTAGTGGAAGTCAATTAATATATGGGAATGTGGTCATTTAATGTAAGGTGGACTAGGTCCACTATATTAATAAAGGCCCACTATGGTAGTTAGATGTAATAAATGTGAGAAGGCTCTCTAGAAGGTTCCTAGGAGATAGGGAGAGCTATATAAAGAAGTGTAAGCAATGTAATAAAATATAGTGAAGAATATTGTGATTGTACAAGCAATGATTGCTTGAGGAGTTTTATCCTTCCATAAGGATTAATATATGGTGTTACCCTACCTCAAGGGTTTTCAATATTTCTTGTGTTCATGTTATGGTGAATGGTTTATGGTTTATTCCTGGTATTATTGAAGTATATTTGTAGATCTGGTTTAGGTACTTAACATAATCGGGTAATATGGTTGGAATCAGTTTTTCATTTGCAAGGTCGTATTTATGCTTGGTTCTCTTTTCTGTTGATGGCCGGGATGGTCTGGCTCCGCGAGCAGTCAATGGAGAGGCTTTCACCATTCTTGTCGATGAATCTTGTATACCTGTAGACATCGACATGACTCTTTCAGTCATGAGGTCGATCAAAACTTCTTCGACAACTTTCTCTGCAATGCTGAACTTGTCCGACATACACACTCGGGGTTGGAAATCTTCAGGTTTGAGGAGTAACTTAGACACTGCAATGGGATAGAGGAAAATAGTGCAATGATCATTATGTAAAATCAACAAGTCTGCGTGCTTAGATTCATGGTTAGCAAAAGTGTTCTCGGTGCATGGCACAACGGGATAAATAGATAACTTGGCAACAGATTGCTTTCAATGGTTGAGAAGCCTTCATTAACTCTGTTTTTTCCATTATGGTGTGGTCCAACAGTCTGGTGGTGAACCATAAATTCCTTTCTACCCGTTCGGCGGGGGGGGGGGTCGACTTAACGGTTATACTTGTCCCAACGACTATATTGCTTCTCCCTGGCGAAGTGCCATGTGAAGTTGTTCTGTTATCCCGACAAAGCTCCAGTTTTGAAAATTTTCCTTCTGCGAAGTTCCCTCTGGAACCATCTGTAACTTGTCGATCTTAGCTCTCTTCTTACTTAGCTTTCTAGCTTTCTTTCCAGTGAGATTTGTCTCTGTATTCCTTTTTCCATTCTGATTCTTATCTTCTTTTGGAATAATTACTTCGCACTATTGAGATTCTTTCCTAAGATTTGAGGGTGATATTTCTTCTTTATCTGAAACATGTACTTCAATATTCTGTGGGTCGTCTAGTGTTCTTGCAACTTTGATATCCGGGTCTCTGGTGTTAAATAGCTTTGATCTGTTCTTTTGTTCTTCAATTAAGTGTGTGATCCTTCTAGTCATGAAATCTTTTAACTCTTGCTTCTTCTACGCTAAAACTTCTTCTTCTTCTTGCCTTCTGGCCTGATTTCTTTCAATCTAAGGTTTTCCTAGTAACATGGTAAATGGGGCGTTGTTCTCAATAAATTCAATAACCTCAAAATCTTCCTCTGTCGAAGTTCCATTAGAATTCATAGATATCTGGGTGAGCTTTCCACATAGTTTTATCAGCTTTCCTCTAAATAGACCTATTCCTCCCAATGAAGGAGTCATAGCAGGCTTCCCTAAAAGTTCCCAAGTTCTTTATGTCATAATATTCACCTTTGTTTCCTCATCTAGAACATAGTCAATGTCAAAGTCTCCTATTCTTGATTCAAGGCATTCTTTTTCTTTGAAGACCTTTGATAAACTGACATGTCGGTGATCATTCAGGGTTTCTTTTATCTGTTACAATACTTTCTCTACCATAATCGCAATTTTTGGATCTTCCTTAGGGTTTTCTTGTCTCATTTTCATTTCTTCAAGGTTAGCAATCATTCTAGGGAAATCCAATACTTCATGGTTCATATATTTGCAACAAAGACAACTAGGTCTTCTCCCATGGCATTGCTTAACAAGATGTCCCGGTTTTCTGCAACTGTAACAGAGGGTTAATCCTCTCTTTCTTTTAAATGATTCCCAACTCTTTCTATACTGCGCGCTAGGGTCATAGTAGCTAACTTGCAAACATTTCTTTCTAGGATCCTGCATCCACTTGTTAGTCCAAACATTCTTTCTATGCATAGGTATAACATATCTTTCACTATTCTTATCATATTTACGCATATCAAACATTCTTTCATCCATTAATGCCCTAGTTTTCAAGCTAGGACAAAATCTGTCAAACATACCTAGATCCATACTTTTGAAACAAAAATTTCCACTTATCTTACTTCTAAAGAGCACAAATCTTAAATATCTAGAACTTTTCACTATTCTTACCTTTATCAGAGTACAGATCTTGCATATCTTACCTCTTTTAATAAAAAAATCTCACTTTTACCTTTCTCATAGCATAAAGCTTCCAGATCTTACCTCTTTTATTCATATCGGGCTTTTTTTCTTTAGAACAGAGCTTCACAAAATAAGTAGAGTACTGCACACTAGGGTGGCAGATCTACACACAGAGCTTTCACAGTTTCAAGTCAGATCTTTGCACAAATCTTATTCTTCTTCAGTTCCTAGCAATCACAGTTTCAGTCCCGACAACGCAACTATTTGTTGGCACAGGGGTAGACCCAGGTTTCAACGCTACAACAACGCACCAACAAAACCCTAACTACCATCCCTTTCGGAAACACCTGCGAAGCAGATGAAGTCTCACTCGAGGTAGAGGTAGGGGTGGTTGCAGGACTCAAGTGTCTGCAACCTTAGTTGGGACACATATATGTGATTGTAATACTTAACAAATCACTTAGCACTGACAACTCATCAATATTTAACCACTATCTACTCTGTAGATAAAACAGAGCATCACATCATTCATTCATATCTGATGTATCTAAACACTTAACATAGAGAAGTAGGTTAGATCTAACAGATTCAAGCACTAGCACATTCATATAAGTCAGATCTAACATCCATATATATCATTAGCACAAAGAATAAGCAGATCTATCTATCTATATCAAAGCACTTATCAAGTAAAGACATAAAAACATCAACACATTGCACAAAACACAACATATACGTGGTTCACCCACACCCTGGAGCTACGTCCACCAACTCTTCTTCTTTATTATCTTTGTCAGGCTTCTTACATGCACATAACATCACAATCCTACTCCGCAGAAGACAGGAGATCTGTGTGCACTCTGCTAGATCCTCCTTCTTCGAGCTAGGGTAAAGAACCAAGCCTTCTTACAATTACTTGCTCGTAGCTCTGCAAGTCTCACACAGTATGCACAGAGCACTTACAATCCTTCAATCACATAGATCTAGCACTTAACCATTCATAACTACTTCTCTTCATTACATCACCAAGTCTTCTATATATACATACAAACTAGGCCTAAACATGGGTAAACCCATGGACCGACATCCCATACCCGTTACATAATCCCAAATCCCAAAAATGACCCAAAAAGGGGTCGAGATCCTGCGATCTCTGCTTCGTCTTGTGCTCTGCCTTCGACAAGCTGTCGAAGTCCCAAAATAGGTCAAACTTGACCAATGATCTCCCAAAACTTGGTCAAGGACCAACAATACACCCGAACTCAAAAAAATGAAGAAGACTGAAGAGGTACAAGAGACCTAAGCAGCGCCTCAAGGAAGACTGCTTCCATATCACCTGAGCGAGGAGGTGATGACGACATAGAAGAGATGAAGGACAGAGAATCTAAACAAAAGAAAGGTGAAGTAACACTGCCGAGATATGAGACTGATATCCTGAAGAAGAGGAAGGTTTCTCCCTAGAAACCCTCTTTGCGGAATAAATCCAGAACCACCATGACCAAGATGAAGATTGTGCTTACTGCTAATGATTTTGATTTCATCATCGCAACACTAATCGACGCCTCACTGGAAATCGCAGAGAAGCAAAAAGCTAAGAAGGAGGAAATGTATGATAGAATCGAGGTCAAGCTCTGAGGAGTACAATAGGCTCTTCAGTACAATCACACAATATCCACTGCGCCCCTTCCATCGAAAGAACTAGAGTTGGGGGATGAGCTAGCCCAACTCCATCAAGTAGGTGATGCAGTCGAAGCTCGTCTTCACCGTGCACAAGAAGAAGAAGAAAAATCCACTTAGGCCTTGAAGAAAGTGCAAGGCGTACTCATATAACAACGCAGAGTTACAGAACATGAGAAGGTTTCTCTTCAGGAAAAGTTTGAAGAAGAGAAAGTACAAATGCAGTAAGAAAAGGAACAATTGCTCACAGGGAAACTTGAGGTAAAAGAAGCATTCAACAAAGCACTCCTCTCTATGACAGGCTTAGAGCCACAAGCTGAAGACTGAGTCATGCATCAAGTAGAGCAGCTCACAAAAGCTGTCCAGCAGCTACAACAAAGAATAACAGATTTAGAGCTCCACATTGTATCTGACACCCCGCAAGAGGTAAGGGACCAAAGAGAAGCGACTGCTCGAATTGCAGTTGAAAGAATAAAATCCCTTTCCCTGGAATGCAAGAAACTGAGTGATCACAATGCCCAGATGTATGAGAAAATCATGGAGAATCCATAACTGAAGGCACTGGAGTTGTAGCTCCAGGAAGCAAAGTATCAAGCAGAGACAATACAGGCATAGTTGAAGCCCCTGTCAACTGTGGAAAGAATGAAGTGATCCCAAGAGTAGCGCACTTCCCAATAGTAGGTTCACACTATTCAGATCAAAGTCATGGAAGTGACTCAGAGGCTCCAACTTGTACAAGATGAGGCTTACCAACTATTCACAGAGATAGAAGGTCGAGGAGAAGAACTAGAGCAAGTTGTTACTGCAGCAGAACAACGCCTAGAGGGACCCGTGAATGAGGCATTCATTCAAGAATTCACAGAACAAGAGGACGTAGCACAACAACAAGTCGAAGCAGCTCGAGCCAAGCTCGAGGATTTCAAAGAAGAACTACCTATATCAGAGTGACTCAGGACGAGTCATAAGTGAATGTTGGGGGCTTGTTGGCCCTGGACCAAGTTTTGGGAGATCCTTGGTCAAGTTTGACCTATTTGGGGACTTCGACAGCCTATCGAAGACGAAGTGCAATATGAAGAGGAGATTGTGGGATCTCGGCCCCTTTTTAGGGTTTTTTTGGTTTTGGGATCATGTAATGGGTATGGAAATGTCGGCCCATGGGTTTACCCATGCTTAGGCCTATTTTTTAATATATATAGAAGACTAGGCGATGTAATGGGAAGAAGTTGTAAGGAATGGCTAAGTGCTAGGGTTGGATATGTGTGATCAAGAGTTGTTGACACTTTGTGCATACTGTGTGAGACTTGCAGAGCTAAGTGCAAGTACTTGTAAGTGATTGTAGAAGGCTTAGTACTGTAACCTAGCTTGGGGAAGGAGGATTTGGCGAGGTGCATGCAGATCTCTTGTCCTATGCGAAGTAGGGTTTTTGAGGCTCTGTGCAAAAGATAATAGAAGATGAGAAGAGTTGGTGGACGTAGCCCTAGGGGGGGGTGAACCATGTATATGTTGTGTTGCTCTGCTTTGTGCAATGTGTTGGTGTGTTTATGTGTAACTTGCTATGATACAGATGAATGTTGGATAGAACTGATGTTTCTTTGTGCTTATACAGGAGAATGAATGTTAGATCTGACCTATGTGAGTATGCTTAGTGCCTGAATCTACTAGATCTAATATGTTCCTTTTATGCTAAGTGTTATTAGATGTGGATCTGGTTGAATACTGCAATGCTTTGTAATTAGGGTTTGTCTACACTGTTACCAAGAATCGAATGTTGATGAATGTTTACTACTGAGTGCTCTGTTAAGTGTTAGAATTATAGATCTGTGTCCCAGCTGTTATCACTCCAAGAAATCACTCCCTGACTGTAAAGGGTGTAAGCTTGGTAACTTAAATAGATCAATAATGTAGAGGAAAAAGGATCAAATCGGATGTCATTATAAACTCATATCCATTTAGAAACCCATAACTTCACTCGAAAGACCAAGGCTTTCAACTATGTTGTTCAGAAGGTTTTAATCAATGTGTGGAAACATGGAGAAGACACATTATGTTAATAGAAATATCTATACAATAGCATATAATATATGTCTAGACCAAATGAGTAAATACTTGCATCTTTATCTTATGAATGCACTGATAGGATGACAACTATCTGGCATTAAGACAAACATAAGAAGAAAAGTATATAAGTCTAATATACCAACGAAGAGATGGGATGAAAAACTTCTGTCATTGAGTATACATAAACTTGGAAAGAAAGGATATGAAAACTAAACAAACAAAGTGAAAGAAGCTCGATGTCAAGATATATTCATGGACATTTCCAAAGGATGAAATGTACAAGTCTTCAGGAATAGAACCACAGTCCTCCGATTGTTCCCCCCCCCTTTTACAATATGAAATCAATAGGCTTATATAGCCTTTAAAAACTTATTTGAGATCCTCAAAAGATGTATATGATAACCACTTCTCCTATCTTTAGTTTGTGGAAGATATCTATCACAAATTCGAATTTGTGATGTGGCAAGAAAAACATAATTTAGAATTTCTGGAAATATGCTTCTCCAAGATTCACCTATATTTCACAAATAAAAATATATCTTTGGAAACTGAGAGAGGTTATTGTATTAAATCCCATTCTTACAAAATACCTCTTTCAGTTTCTAAAAATAATCTTCCAACTCATCATAATATGCCCTCAAAGAAAGTGACTAAAATAGGAAAAATGGAGCATTTAATTTCTGGAAATATGGGGCTCAAAGATTGACCTATATTTTACAAATAAAAATAGATCTTGGGAAACTGAGAGATTTTATTGAAGATAAGACTGTTCTTATGAAACAACTCCTTTAGTTTCTAAAAATACTCTTCCCTCTGATCAGGATCTGTCTCCCAAGAAGGTGACTAAAACAAGAAAATCCAGATTTCCAAATCTAGTCATATTCCTACATTTTAGGATTTGATTCCTAGAATATTTCTATTGATCAAATGAAGTGCCACCTGCACTCATGGATGATATTTGATAATTTCTTTGATTAATAGTCATCATATTCTCCTAAATACACTCAACCAAGTCGAATTTTGACCTTTTGACCAAAATAATGCATTCTGGAAAATTTCTGCACTTTCGTCGACTCATTTTCCCTTGAAAATCTGATTTAGATGTCGAAAGCCCTAACTTTCGACGGTTCACAACACTGTAATTTTACCACTTAGTCACTGAAACCTAAAAAATAGTTTTTGGTCTATTTTGAAATGAAATTTGATTTATGTGTTGGAATGATATAGTTTTAAACCTATTTTTAAGACTTCATGACTTAAGATTTAAAAATAAATCTTCTCTCTAATGACTATCTTGTCATATGATGTCTTTGGAAATCATTTTTTATCGCTAACATATGGCTCCAACTAGGATGGATACCTTTCTGCAAGGCTTTCAAGAACCACAGATCTAATGCCTTTCCTGGAAAAATAAAAATCAATAACTTATCTCTAGTGTTCCATTGGGCATAGAGTCGGTCATATCACCTCTGTCTGAAAATATTTCATGACATGTATGGATGACCTCTGTACTTTAAGACTGCCTTTATTCACACAAAGTAACTTCTACATCTGCTGAAAAATGGAAGAAAAGAAATGCTTAGGCAACAAGCTTATTTCCTACCCTACTCTACCCTAACCAACTCTACAATTTGGTTAGGTAAAGGAAGATTTCCATAGCAGCTAGCCAAGCAATTTCAATATTGTAATAATCTCGTCTTTCCTCTTGATCAATAACTGATGTTTTAAATGCAGAAATAGTGAATAAAAGTTATTTACACAACCAAACTCAGCAAGAAACACGTGCAAGATGAAGAAATCTGAAACTTTCAAATTTTCTGAAATGTATGATTCTATGAAGGCTGCCACTGGATCTTTGAAACTGAATTCAAAAACTTGCTAATCTTCAGGAAAAAATTCTACCTGTACAATTGCTTCTCTGCTAGAAGATTGATTATCTTCTTGTTCTTTTGTGATCAGTTTGTAATCATCAACAACTATGACTTGTTTTCCAAGACAATACTCAGAAGATGATGATTGAGCAGTGTTTGAATAACAAATATTATGATCAGTTGTAAACGTGTAATTGTCTATACAATCATTATTTATAATAGGTTCAACTGGTTTTGTAAACTGATCATAAATTTTACATGAATACTTGTTTATGGAATACTCTACAAATGATGAAGAATTTGATTCACAATATGAAATAATTTCAGTTGCTTGCTATTGTTTTGAAACTGCTTCATAGTCATTATCTTCTTGCTCAAAGTCTGAACTGTACTGACATTCTGCTGGTTCAGGTAGATAATGGTTTTCAACATCAACCTGCTCTGGGATTCTCCTTGAAGCACAAATGTTCTCTTCCACCTCTAAAGCATCTTCAAACAAAATACTTAATGATGAAGATTTCCTTTCCAACAAAAGAAGGGCAAGTTTTGAATGCAATCCCATAACATACTATATCATGGTAGCTGTTTTTGTAGGCCTGATCTCCAAAGGCATACCATTGTAGATGTTGTAAAATCTTCGATTGAAAACATGCAAAGTTTCATTTTGTTCTCTTTTTAAAACATAGAAATCAACAATATATGAGCCTAGTGTTTTGTGTACACCCCAGCATTTCATAAAAGCATCTGAGAATTCGATCCAAGAGCCAATGGATTTAGCTCTTAGATTCTTGAACCATATGGAAGCATCTCTGATCAATGATTTAGAGAAAAATCTCAGGATCACATCTTCATGAATAATCTGAAAACGATCAACAAAATCCAAAAAGGATTCCAAGTGCCTCCCAGTTGAAGCTTTATTTTCTCTAGAAAACCAAGGGAGATATTCATAACAGTTAATGGAATAAGGATGAAGAAGAGAAGGCAACTTTAAAGGCTTAAACATATTCATCCTGATTTTAATCTGAAAGGTTGTAGGCTGATCATGAGGGATATCAAGTTGTTGACAAGGCTCAGAACTAATGGAAAGAGGAGTTGAAATCTGACAGGGTTTTGAATCAATTTTAATTTCTTCAAGATCACATGGTTTATCAAAATTAGGAAATATTGAATTGAATAATTCATTTTTAAGAATGGATGGTGATGAGGATATTGAATCAACCTTTAGAATATAGGGCTGCATGATCTCCTCTTCTAATTTTGGGTATATACAAGAGGGATAATGATTTTCTGAATATACAAAGCAGAAAACAAGTCTCTTTACATGCAAAGGAAAAATCATGAAGGAGTTAATAAAGAACAGTAACAATTCATGAAGTAGACTGATGAATTGATACATTGATTTAGAATTCAACCTCTTCATCTTCCGCCGACTGGATCCTCCCCAGTGGAGTCTTGAATGTGGAGTCGCAAGGCAAATGATTACAGTCGAAATTTATGTCTGTCTCTTGTCTGCCATCAAGAATCATATTTATGTCGTTCTCCTAGGGAAACTTTGCTTTCACTTTTGTTCCACGACAATGACACCATTTTGTTATCACTCCAAGAAATCACTCCCTGACTGTAAAGGGTGTAAGCTTGGTAACTTAAATAGATCAATAATGTAGAGGAAAAATGATCAAATTGGATGACATTATAAACTCATATCCATTTAGAAACCCATAACTTCACTCGAAAGACCAAGGCTTTCAACTATGTTGTTCAGAAGGTTTTAATCAATGTGTGGAAACATGGAGAAGACTCATTATGATAACATAAATATCTATACAAGAACATATAATATATGGCCATACCAAATGAGTAAATACTTGCAGCTTTAGCTTATGAATGCACTGATAGGATGACAACTATCTGGCATTAGGACAAACATAAGAAGCAAAGTATATAAGTCTAATATACCAAGGAAGATATGGGATGACAACCTTCTATAATTGAGTATACATAAACTTGGAAAGAAAGGAGATGAAAACTGAACAAACAAAGTGAAAGAAGCTCGATGTCAAGATATATTCATGGACATTTCCAAAGGATGAAATGTACAAGTCTTCAGGAATTGAACCATAGTCCTCTGACTATCCCCCCACCTTTACAATATGAAATCAACAGGCTTATATAGCCTTTACAAACTTATTTGAGATCCTCAAAATATGGATCTGATAACCACTTCTTCTATCTTTAGTTTGTAGAAGATATCTATCACAAATTTGAATTTGTGATGTGGCAAGAAAAACAGAATTTAGAATTTCTAGAAATATGCTTCTCCAAGATTCACCTATATTCACAAATCAAAATAGATCTTGGGAAACTAAGAGAGTTTATTGTATATCAGCCCGTTCTTATGAAATAACTCCTTCAGTTTCTAAAAATACTCTTCCATATCATCATAATATGTCCTCAAAGATAGTGACTAAAACAGGAAAAACACATTATTTAATTTTTGGAAATATGGGGCTCAAATATTGACTTATACTTCACAAATAAAAATAGATCTTGAGAAACTGAGAGAGGTTATTGAATATCAGCATGTTCTTATGAAATACCTCCTTTATTTTTGAAAAATACTCTTACAGATGATCAGGATCTGTCTCCCAAGAAGGTGACTAAAACAGGAAAATCCAGATTTCCAAATCTAGTCATATTCCTACGTTTTAGGATTTGATTCCTAGAATATTTCTATTGATCAAATGAAGTGCCACCTACACTCATGGATGATATTTGATAATGTATTTGATTAATAGTCATCATCTTCTCCTAAATACACTCAACCAAGTCGAATTTTGACCTTTTGACCAAAATAATGCATTCTGGAAAATTTCTGCACTTTCGACGACTCATTTTCCCTTGAAAACAAGGCTTTCGGTGGCTCACAACACTGTAATTTTACCACTTAGCCACCAAAAGATAAAAATAATTTTTTGGTCTATTTTGAAATGCAATTTGATTTATGTTTTGAAATGATATAGTTTTAAACCTATCTTTAAGACTTCATGACTTAAGATTTAAAAATAAATCTTCTCTTTAATGACTATCTTGTCATATGATGTCTCAATGATTTGGAAATCATTTTTGATCACTAACACTAGCTAAGGTTTCAGACATTTTATTCCTGCAACCACCCCTGCCTCTACCTCAGGTGAGACTTCATCTTATTTGGAGGTGTTGCCGAAAGGGACGGTAGTTAGGGTTTTTTTGGTGCGTTGTTGTAGCGTTGAACCCTGGGTCTGCCCCTGTGCTAACAGGGTCCCAGCAACGAGACCATGTTAGGTACCCAAATAAAAAATATACACTAAAATAAAGTGAGGACATAGGGAAAACCTCATGGGAAACCCCCCCCCCCCCTCAAATTACAATTCATAAAAAAAATAAAAATGAGAAGGAACAAAGAACAGTTGCTAAGTAACCGTGTCCTTCACTACAAGAAGACCTTGCAACTGTGTAAGTTTGTGCTCGTTGAAGATTTTCTTGAATATGTAGATGTCTACATGGATTTGATGAAGTATATGCACCATTGATATGTCCACACATATCCACTTTATCTTCTTGTAATGAAGAATATCCAAATAAAGTTTGGATGAAACCTTGAAAACCGTGCGGTCGTTTCCGGAAAAATGCTGAAATTTTGTTGATTTTGAAATGATCACAACTTCACTTCTCGAACTCTGTTTCGGATGATTGTTTTGTTGAAATTGGATATTTTCCTTAGAGGAATTCAAATATCCAATTTGTTTCTACAAAGTTTTCTCAGAAAATATCATAATTGAGTTTGATGTGAATGACTCCCTTTTTGTCTCCTGAGATGCATGCATTGTGCATGGAAAAGTGTTTGCATGTGACCCCTGAGATGCATGCCATATATCTTCCACATGAAATTCAGAAAAAAAAAATATGAAATGGAGTAGATATCATCTTCAATTAATGAAATACAATTGTTTTCAAATACTTTTGTAGAAGACTCTTCATAATAAGAGGCTTGATCTTCTAATGGATTCTCTTCTGGCTCTATCTGTTCAACCTCCTGCATGAAATATTCACAATATTATTTATTCCCAAATAGAACCTCCAATTTGGTCCATAATTCATTTGGAGTTGATTCTTGTGATTCTTCATATACTTGATGGAAAAGTTCGGGAGAAACAGACATGCAAATACTTCCTATGGCCATATCTTGTCTATTGAGAAAGCCATTTTTCTCATCGGCGGAATCATGCTCTACTTTCGTTGCCATATTTATTTGGTACAAGCCTCTACATATGATATGAAGCAAAATTTTTGGCTTCCATTCCAAATAGTTATGAGGCATGAGAAGTATTGTTGATGAGTAAAACATAGATTCCATCTTTCTGTGTTCTTCAATCTTCAGTACCTGCAAAAATAATTTGGTGTAGCTTTTCTTAGCAGTCTGTCGGCTCTGATACCATGTAAATGTGTTGAAACTACACAGAATATATCTAGCTAAACAATAATACACACATTTGCAAAGATAATTTGAGAAAGAAGAAGAAGGAGAGAAATAATGAAAGAATTCTCATTAACCGTTATGGATAATGAATAATTTACACATGATATACTTTGTATAAATCAATGAGTTCACACTGAAGGAGAACCAATGCACCATAGTGGTGGTCTAAGTGATTTGGACACACACCAACAGTTACAGGAGTAAACTTCCACCTATTATAGTCTCTCAGGCAGTTACAGGAGTGAATTGCCACCTAGTTGAGTTAACTAGTCAACTAGTCTTCAGTTAACTGACTGAACATAGAGTAGTGAGGAGTTAACTCAAGGAATCAATGGTAATACATCAGTCTAGTGATGATACCAAGGCAAGGTCTAATTAACATGGTGATGATCCCAATGTTGCATGGTGACAAAACCAATGCAACATCTAAACTCAACTCAACTAGTCAAGCTGAAGTGTCAACTGAAAGAGAATATTATCCAGGTGGAATATTCTCCCCTAAAATAGAGGATATTGGATAATGACTAATTATGGTTTATAAACAAGGAAAAACCTTAGGAAAAATAAATCCTAGGTGTGTGTGAAGTAACTCCAACACCTTGAAGGGGGTTGCATGTCCGCTTGATTAAAATGCTTCTCCCGTGGGCAACCATCGAAGGATTTGCGCGAATTTGTCCATCATTTCGTTCCTTTTTCGTGTGAGGGATTCCTCAAGAAACATTTTAATAGGATCTCCTGGTCCATCATATTTATTTTTGTCTCCCATGGGTTGTTGTTTGGCTCGATGTGGTCGATCTGGTAATGGCTCGATTGGTTTGAGTCCCAACTTCTTATACCCAGACCTTGTTGGAGACATGCACGAAGAAAAATAAATGAAGAGCAGACCACTCTGATACCACTGATCCGGATTTAGGAGCGGGACGAACTGATTACAGACTGAATACCATAAACACAGAGATAGGAATAATAACACAAATATTCAGTGAATAATATCTTCTATTAATAAATGAAATAGGTTGAAACTGTAAAACTACAGAACTAAAACTTGCTCGAATGGTGGTAGCTATCTTTGAGAAGAGATGTGGCTGCTACACGCATCCGTGTGAGCAGAATGGATTACAATGAGGCTCCATAGGCCCTTTTCATATTACTCATGAATTCCAAAACCCTATACATCCAAAAACTTAACCCTAGAAGGTGAAACACCAAAAGTCATGTGGGCCCTATGGGTAAGTTGGTGTAATTTGGTACCTCAACTTCCTAGGGTCATAACTTTTGCATACGACCTTCGTTTTAGGCGCGTGATAGCCCATTGGAAATGTATTTTAGAGAAATACACATTCCTCCATTAGACTCTAACTTTGTCCATAGTATGAGTGTGGAGAGCCAAAAAAACAATGTTTAGGGCCCCAAAACAACCCTAAAAGTACAACAAGATGTTCTGACATGAAAACATACAAAATAGGTCAGTTGGATTAGGCGAGAGGCCACCTGTATCCACCTAGAGAATGTGTGAGGATTCAGATAACCCCAGAAGTGTAGAACTCATAATTATAAAGCAGTACAGAAAGATGTGTTGAACAAAAACAAACACGAGGAGCCAGTTGGAATAGGTGGGTGGCCACCAATATCCATCTGGATAAAAAAGAATCAGAGAAAAATCAAAGGAACTTTTGACTGCAAGGGTAGACAAAGGGACTTCAATAAAGGAGATTTGGTCTTAATGTGGGATAAGAGAAGGGAGAACCTTGGGATGCATAAAAATTTGGATAGTCTATGGATGGGACCATATAAGATCGAAGAAAAATATGGGTCTGATTCTTTCTATTTTTCCACCAGCAAAGGGTGGAATATGCCATTACCAATGAATGGATGTCTCCTCAATCTTTATTTCGCAGAAGGAACTTGAATTCTTCAGGGCCTAGGGCCCAGGTAAGTATGTAGGTCACTTTCTTTCCCTTGCATTTTAATTTTCTTGTTCATGATAGTTTAGTTGCATTTACTTATGTTTGCGTGTCACATCTATTTTTTTTTTTTCATTTTGCTCTACTTGCATTATTGCATAGTTGTTTTACACCATTTGATTTTATCATATCATGTGTTAGTTATAAAATTTTGAAAAAATGAAAAATTTTCTTTTAAAGATTAGTTGAAATTTTGAAATATTTTATTATATAGACAGAGGGTGAGTGAGCCACCCTGGATTTCACAGTTTGTTGTTCTTGTGTGTGTAGGAACAGGTCTTACTAGAATATGTTGAGGTTCTCATGCACTCTATGATGCACACATGTCCTCGAGTAGGAGCGAGATGTTATCCCCATTTCTAGGGATAACTGAGGATATGATGTCTCGAGGCCCTTAGGTGGTAGACATGGACTACCAAGAGGCAACCCAACACACATAGCCCTTCATTCACCATACATCACCATTCAATGATGGCAAAATCATCCACCACACTTGGCCTATATCATAGAGGACAACGATTCTTGCTCCATGAGGTAACAAGTCTAGTATTGTGGTAAGTGTCATTCTAATAATTCAAGCATTTGAATATGTTGCAAAGAGTCCTTTCTTGATTTTAAAAACATGTGCTTGGAAATTATTATTTTTTCCCTATTTCACCTTGGTGAGTGTCACAGTTTCCTAGAAAGTGGACACCCTCATAGAAGAGATTTATACCAAGGGATCTCCTTGGAGGGTAATCATACCATTCCCACTCATACTTACCATTTTCCATCACGTCTTCCCCTCTATTTCCTCATCTTTTGGGTTTTCGGGCCACATTGACCCAAGAAAGGCTTGTACCTCATTTCATGGGAAGAAGGGGTTGAAGGCCTAGAGGCTTGTAGGTGGAAAAAGATAAAATCCAATCATAAACCTTCCAGATGATTTCCCAGGGATCCTGAGAACAATGAAATGTTTCTCGAAAAAATGTTGAGGGACCCCTAAAAATAACTAATTAAAATCATGCCAACCAAGGTAGATCGTGTGTGGGATTTTTTTTTATTTCTTAGTTTAATTCCCTGCATTACCTTCAACTTGGGGAAGCATTGTGACCAGGGTAGAGAGTATGTGGGATTTGATTTTATTGCTTAGTTTAGTACCCCCAACGTCTTCAACCTAGAAACACTCTAATAAATTAAAGGGAAAATGGGCTTGGAAAAATGTTGCATCACAGATGAAGGGCAACACGCCCTCTACAAAGGCACCCATAGATGAGACAATATGAGTCGTTGTATGTCATGAAGCCCCATTCCTGGAAGTTTAACCCCATCCACCTCATACCCACCACATGTCTTACAAGGGATTTCACTTGGGAAACACTCTTTGACCTGGGGAATGCTTCACCCAATAGGGCACTATGACACCCCTCCGATATCTAAATTTGGAAAATTGTATAAGGTCTTTGAGCATATGTTTATTTTGAAAAGGGGAGATTTGATGCACATGCTCAGGTTGTTCTTTTATTAGATATTTCTTACATGGAATGATATTGTGACTTGTGGACCCTTGGAGGGCGTACTTTCTTGTATTTGCAAGTCCTTGACAAGTGAAATATTGATCATGGAGGCATAAGGTCACTTGGACCTTCACCTAGGGAAGGAAGTACACAGATTGGATGATGCACCCCCTCTCCTTTGGAAAATTTGGATGAGGGACATTTCCTTTGGAGGCACTGGAGTATCCCGAGGAGGTGACTTGCTAGATTTCCCAGCCCCAATGTTTGCCTTTGGAGGCCTTTTCCTTCTCTTATGGGGCATGACGTCACACTTGGAAAGCTAGGGTTTGATGGTAATGGATGATTTGATGATGACTTGGCATATTTTGATGGAGGAAGACCTTAGCGCATGGACATTAGGCCTTGGGAGGCCTAAGGAATTCCTCAAATAGCTCAACGTCTTGCAATTTATGCCAAAATGTCACCCCTAGGGGGCATGGCATCATCTTTCGAGGATTTATTATTTTGTAAAATCAAATTATAATTTGTAAGGGGGAAAATTAGGAGGCCAACCTCCCTAATTTGTGGTTTAGTACCCTAAGTTAAGTGGACAAATTGTTTTTACAAGGTCATGTATAAATAGAGACCTTTTCAAATTCATTTTATATATAACACACTTGAGAATAAGATAAAGTTTGGGTTGAAATTATTGCCTTACTTGAGCAATCATAAATTTTGGGTTAGAATTTTTGCCCTACTTGAGAAACTCACACTTTCTCTCTCTTATGCAATTTTGGATGCTAGTACTTGTCTTTTGTGGAAGAAGTGGTGCACTATCTCTCTTGGATGCTTGTCTTGTTTTTGTGGTGGAATATATTTGGTAGAAGAGGGTTTATCTTGCTATCTCTTGGAATTGGTAAGGAAATTTATGCATATTGTTAGTGTTTCTTATTGTTTCATGGTTATTCTTGTCTAAACCCTTGGAGGAGAATAAAGTCATACACCTGCCACTAAGTCTATCACATTTTTATTTGGATAAGTTGCCTAACAAGGTTGCTAGGAGAAGTAAAAAGGCTTACACCCTCCTAGATTTACCTTGCTATTTTTTTTTTCCTTAGGGAGTAAAAATGCTTACACCCCTAGGGGGTAACACAACTATCCCTTGCAACAAGAGACCCCATAACCCAATTTATAAGGAACTAGTCTAATTTTCATTGGAGAAACAAAATCATTGCATTGGAATGCATGAATCTTTGAGGTATTGCAATTGTCTAAGTTGGAATTGATTTTATATGTTATAAGCATCATTATGCCCTAAGGGCGTCTAGTTTAGCCTTGAAATTATTCTTTTTGTTATAATTTAATGCTATAGCCACTAGGGTTTCAACAAGACTCATCTTCTTCATCTATTTCTCACTTATCTACCACTGAAATTTACTTGTGAACCTAGATTACTATTCTGCTGCTCATTAACTATATTTTTGATGGTTTACTTGTTGATTTCTATGGCTAGATCTAGCTTCTATATTAATTGTTTTCTACAGAAATTTGGATGTTATAATAACCTATTGATAACACTTAATAAGAAAACCTAAAACTCACCAAAGTCTTGCTTCATTAATTGAAAGTTTAACTAGTCTTTGCTAGCCTATTTTCCTCATCTCTTGCTTGATTTTGGTGGTTAGACTTACAACTAATATAACTTGTTTACTGCAGAAAATATATTTCCATGTTGTTACAATTTTGGGACAACAACATTTCTTGCTTGTTCCACTTTGGTTTAAGGCTTGTGTATCAATAATTTGTCTTTTTTTGGGCAGAGCTAACATTGTCTTGCAGGTATAGAACGTTTAGCAATCATTCTCCATTAACAAGACCCTTTCTCAAGCCTTTTCCTCACTTTCAAAGCTTGACCCATAGGGGACTCAATCATCATTATCTCACTTTCCATATCAATCCGCCTAGGGTCACCGAGATTCCCCCCTTGTGGTGACTTGTCATCACTAAATAGAAGGGAGTGTCTATCTAAGGCGACAATGGGTAGGTACTCCCATAGTTGTCACACTTTCGTGGATTGGGTTGGGATTTTCCCAATCTACAGATTGTGCGATAATAACTCCTAAGATTATTGATATATTTCTTCTTAATTGGAGTAAGCATATCAAGCCATGGTTAGTTTAGTAGGCTACTATAACAAAAAGGAAAATCACCAAGACAGTAAATGGTTGTCCATTAGTGATGAATGGAATCCATACTTTTGCAGATCTGAACATACTACCACTTGGCTCTTATGTTATCATTGGAATGGATTGGTTATATTCACACTATGTTGTTCTAGATTTTCAATTAGATTCACACTATGTTGTTCTAGATTGTCATAACAAGACTTTCATTTGTCTTTATGAGGAAGGAAATCAAAGGACAATGAAGGGTATTTTGAGACCTTTATCCATAAGGAAAATCACATCATTACAATGGAAGAAGTGCTTCATAAAAGGGTGTCATTTGTACGTAGCCCATATAGAAGAGAAAACAAAAGATAAAGGCTGAAGTCTTGTGGATTTTCTAGTATCATAAGAATTTGTAGATGTGTTTCCAAATAAAGTTCCTAGATTATCGCCAAAGAGGAACATTGATTTCTCTATTGATATGGTGGTTTGAGCTTCTCTAGTATCTAAGATTCCATATAGAATGAATATGCCAGAGTTGAAGGAATTTCAAATGTAGATAGAAGAATTACTAAAAAAGGGGTATATACCTCTGTTACCAACATCACAATAATATCGTGATGTTGGCGATAATATCGCCAAAATGGGTCTCAGCGATATCATCGCTGAAAATAGCGTGCTATTTACTCCCGACAATAATATCGCGCAAATTATGAAAATATCATGCTATGATCGAAAATATCTCAACACGCGGACAGAGCCAGAAATAAAGCCCAAATTTGACTTCTTTTTTTTGTCATTTTGCAAGTGAAGTGTGGGGTTTGGAGAGCAAAGGAAAAAGAGGAAAGTTTGCCTTCAACCAAAGACGAGGAGGAACAATATTTTGAGCTATATACCCTGTTTATTGTGAAGTTGGGATTGATTTCCCTCAAGAAAGGGCGCATTTGCAGGTATGGGCAACAATTTGCACCATTTATTTTGTTTGTTTTTTTTTWAATTTTTTCTATGTATCCTTCATTTTGGTAGTTAGGGACTGTTGTTTTTAGCTGCCATAAAATTATTTTGGAGTGTGGATTGATTTCCAACAGTTTTTTTTTATATTTTTGCAAATTTATGATAGGTTTTTTTTAATTTTTTTCATTTATCAGTTTTCAACTTTTCCCCCATTTTGAACATTTGTATTTACTATTACTTGTAGATTGTATTATCTTGAATCTTGATTCTTTAAAAGTTAAATGGTGATTTTAATTTTTTTCCACTATTTTTGTGCCCTAGGTTTGATCACTTAAAGATTGAAAATGCCGAGAAAATTGGATGCTATGTGGGAATATGGTGATCCCTAGGGGGGTTTTAATAGACAAAATTTGTATTGCAAGTTGTGTAGGATGAGAATGATGGGGGGAATTACCCGACTGAAATACCACCTTGCAAAAATCTCGAGACATGAAGTGGATATTTACCCAAAATCAACCTCGGAAATCATGCATATTTCCAACAAAGCGCTTGAGGATATGGATTTAGCTAGAGATTACAGGGAAGCCAAGAAAGCTCAATTTGCAAGGGGAGGTGGAATATCTGAGGGAAGTTCAGCTGCTTCAATTCCACCTTCTACCTCGTCGTATTTTGTTTCTAGAACCACACCTGGTGCACAACCTTCTATCAGGTCAATGGTAAAACAAAAGGAGAAGGAAGAGGTTGATAAGTTGGTGGATAAGTGTTTCTTATGGAGTGAAATTCATTTTAACATTGCCAAGAACAACCCATTCTATCAACCAATGTTTGATGTCGTTGTTGTTGTTGGCCTGGGGTACAAGGCCCCTACCTATGAGGAGTTGAGTGGGCCTATCCTTCATAATGAAAAGATTGATTGTGCTAGCAGATTGGAGGAGCTTAAGGCATCATGGGAAATCACTAGATGCACCGTGATGTTAGATGGTTGGACGACCAGAAGGGTAGGACACTTCTTAAATTCTTGGTTAATTGTCCCAAGGGTGAAATGTTTTTTAAATATGTTGATGCATCTGCACATGTTAAAGATGCATCATTGTTATGTGACTTATTGGATGAGTTCATTTGGGAGGTGGGTACACAACATGTTGTCCAAGTCATAACGGACAACGTTGCTAACTATGTTGCTATAGGTAGGATGCTTATGCACAGGTATCATACATTGTTTTGGACTCCTTTTGCTACACATTGTATATATTTGATTTTAGAGGATATGGGGAAAAATCCTTATATTAGGGACATTGTTGAATCGGCTAAGAGCATCACAAAATTAATATATAATCATGCATATGTTCTTATCTTGATGAGAAGATTCACAAATAACAGGGAGTTGGTGCATCCTGCAATCATGCACTTTTCCACTAGCTTCATATCTCGTTGATATATCTTAGCCTGTATGCAAGACCTGAAGATGATGTTTGTTTCACATGAGTGGGATGATTTATCATTTAGTCGTAAACCGGAGGGGGAGGCCATATGTAGGCTTGTATCATACTAGGAGATCTTCTGGTTGGGAGTGGAGGAGGTGGTTTCCATTAGAGAACCTTTGGTAAAGGTTCTTCGGTTGGTTGATGGAGACAAACCCGCAATGGGATACTTGTATGAGGCCATGGATAGGGCCAAAGAAGCCATATGTGCATACTATGATGACAAGGGAGATGTTGGATTTCAGAGACAACTACAGATATGGGGAGTGATTGATCAGTGATGGAATAATACACTTCATCGCTCGATTCATGCTGCATGGATTTACCTCAATCTCGCATCCTCTTACTCATGTGGTTTTAGATTTTATGTTGAGATTATGGAAGGATTCCTCACATGTGTTGAGAGAATGGTGCTAAGTCATGAAGAACGCACAGATATTTCCAAAGAAATGGAAATATATAGGATTTCTGGTGGGACTTTTGGCTTTCAGATGGCTATAGCTGATAGGAAGACCAAAATGCCAGGTAAACTTCATTAAATTTCAAATTTCAACTTTCAATGTCTTTTCTTTCAACTTTGTAACTTTCAAATTTCAATGTATTTTCTTATGTTTCTCTGATTTGTTATATATTCTTGGTGGACAAGCTATGGTGGTAGAGTACTCCATCTACAAAAACTTTTCATTCAGGTGCTTAACCAAACATGTAACTCTTCAGGATGTGAGCGCAACTGGAGTGCATTTGAGAAAATACACACCAAGATGCACAACAGGTTACAAATTTTCAAATTAAATTTTTAATTCATTATAAATTATAATTATAATTATAATATTATTATTAATTTATAATTTACGGCCCTCATATAGGTTGGAATACCAGCACCTCAATAACATGGTATATTTATACTATAATCTTCGATTGTTGGTGAGGCAGATTCAGAAAACACCTAACGTGGACACCATTTCGTTGGATGGGATTGACACCAGTGCTACAAGGAGGGTTGAGTCCGAGAGGCCTATATTGGAATCGATGCCCGATTGGATACAGGAGGAGGTAGAGGGGGCAGTAGTAGAGGAGGAGGTGGGGGAGGAGGAGGATGTTACAGAGTAGAGTCATCCACCATCTTCATGGACTCTGACAGAGGGAGTTGTACTTGGAAATAACACTAGTAGAAGACACCAGATTCTAGCTCTTGCATCTTCTACAGGATGTTAGAGTCCAATGCCAGCCCTAGGGGCTTCTTCCTCTAGAGGAAAAGCTATCACGTTTTCCCGTAAAAGGGGCAGAGGGAATCATTAGACTTTATTTTATTTCATTGTAGATGACTCATGATGATGAGATACATTTGTCACTTATTATATTTTTTGATGATATTTTGAGGCTTTAGACTCATGACATGATTTAGTGTTGATCTATAGACTGTGATGTATTCAATAGACATATTATACATCTTATATATCAGTTATATTTTCATATTTATGTTGAAGTGCATTTATTTGATGTTGTTGATGCTTTAGATATTTAAAAATTGAAAAAAAAAAGAACATTTTTGTATTTTTTTCGTTCTTACGACATTTTCCGATATTTTTCAATATTTTCTGACATTTTCTCCGATGTTGCCGATATTTTCGTTTTCGGACCCTCGACGATATTTTTCTGCTACCAATGTTGGTAACACTGGTATATACTGGTAGAAAAATAGGACCGCAGAGCAATAAAATAAAACAAATGCGGAAACAAAACACAGAAGATACACAATACAATAGAGACACAAATTTACATGGTTCACCCAGTGTGGGCTATGTCCACCAGAGAAATGTTCAGGTCCTTGCTTTATTATTATCCAGCAAATGAAGGGATACAACCTACAACAAAACCCGTTGTAACTTCCTCTTCATTCTCTCATTGTCTCCTCTCTCAGAATACAATACTCGCCATAATGCATAGCCGGAATGCATTTCCCTCATAACATAGGGTTTCCTTCTAGGGAAAAAAAACCTAACATAATTTCTACCATTAAATCTGTGACCTTATAATGAATGGTCAAGATTTACAATGAAATTATAATATACATTTACAAGGCAATTTTTCCTTTGGGGACTTTGCCCCCGAATCCCCATCGAGGGGTGCTATCCCCGAACCCCCCAGCCGGGGGGATAGCCCCCCCAGACCCCGCAGAGAGGGTACCCCCCTCTGCACTCCCCCGCGTGGAAGAGTGTACATACTTCTGGGGTGTAAAGTCTTCATGGGGTATAAACACGGCTGAAAAACACAAGACCTCTAAAACATGAAGATAATCAGGCTCCACAACCAACATATACGCCCACATGTCTCTCCTTGGGGAGCACAAATTCTCTTTTTAAAGAAGAAAGATGGAAATTTGATGCCGTGTATTGATTTTAGATAGTTGAATAAAGTTGTTGCGATGAATAAATGCCATCTACTTATTTGATTAGTTAAGGGAAGAAAAAATCTTTTCAAAGATATATTTGAGATCTGATAACCATCAAGTAAAAATAAAGGATGAAGATATCAGTAAAACAACTTTCCAAATTAGATATGGACACTATGAGTTTGTAGAGGTGCCATGTGGCGTAATAAATGCACCAACTATTTTTGTGTCTGATGAATGGAATATTTAGATAAATTGTCATTTTCTTTTTGGACGATATTCTCATTTACTCAAGGTTGGAGGAAGAGCATGAAAATCTCTCGAGAATAGTCTTGCAAGTGTTGAGAGAACATCAACTATATGCCATATTGAGCAAGTATTCATTCTATCAAAGGAAAATTCATTATTCGAGATATATTCCTTTTTGAGGAAAGAATAATAGTGGATCTAAAGAAAATTGAAGCAATAATTAGATGACCTACATCCAATAATGTTTCGTATGTGAGGTCATTCATGGTTCTTGTTGGATATTACATAAGGTTTATAGAAGGATTCTCCAATATTTCACATCCAATCACTTGCTTATAGGATAAAGGAATTAAATTTGAATGGACACAAAAGTGTGAGGAAACTTGTCAGCTATTCAAAAGAATTCTCACTAGTGTACTAGTTTTCAAAATAGTTGATGCAAATGAATATTTCTTGGTATGCATTAATGCCTGATGTTTACGTTCAAACTCTCACTACGTAGGAAAGTCTAACCATAAATCATGAGAGGCTAGAGACAACTACTAGAAAAAACACCCATTGTCGCTGCAATGGCATTGCCTCTCTCTTTCAACTAATAAAAAATGAATCCTAGCCAAGGGGGAGTCCCTAAAGGTTCAATCTAGCCAATTCATTATAGTGTGGAAGTGAAATATTACCTTAGATTGATGAGTTATACAAACAAGTCAATTTGCAAGTAAATGTGATTAAGTATTGTGAAGCATGTAAATTTGTCTTTAAGGTAGTCAAGATTGAAATGCTCAATATATGACTTTATTAGAGATGGATTCAAACTTTACAACACACCGTGAAATTGAATAACACCAAGGAAAAGATTATTCCCATGTAACAATTAAACTATTGAAGAACATTCCATGAAACTTACAATGTAAAGTCCTTAATGTATTATTAAATAGTGCATACAAGTTGAACCATAGTGTACTTGCCAAATGAGTATTAAATGTTACAAGATTACGCAAAAATAAACAAGGAATGTAAGGTTTAGATATCTTGGACAAGATTCATGAACTAGCAAGTATTAAACTCATTTAAGACACATTCTATTGATTGACCATGTAAGAAAGATGACAACATGACCATGTGGTTAATGAGTGGGTTGATTTCTTGCTATTAAACTCATTTAAGACATTCTATTGATTAACCATGTAAGAAAGATGACAATATGACTATGTGGCTAATGAGTGGGTTGATTTCTTGCTCAAAGCGCTGCAATGAAAATTGCTCAAAGAAATAGAATGCATCCACTAAATAGTGCTAAGTTAATCCTCAAAGAGTTATCTGATGTTGCAAGTGGGTTGTATTCCTTATGATTATGATTTCTTGTGGGAAAGTACTCCAAAGATTCACCAACGTAGAACCATTATCACACCATTAACATCATCCATATGTGATTAAAGATGTGGAGTATTGGTCTTCCTTGATAAAGATTTACTTGAGAATTAAGTTCCAAGTTGTACCATGAACATTAATTCAAATCACCATAGCATAAAAATTTTAGCAAGTAAACTTGAATTGTTGGCATGTGAGCAAGATACAGATAAAAGATTAAGCCATGACCTACTCATAAAACATTCAGATCTGTGTTATTGTAGCAGTAAAGCTAAATATCCAGATTTTTTATGAGACCCTTAAGTGTAGAAAATAAACCAATTGGAAAAGAATTAAGAGAAAGAGGCAAAATTATTGAAACATTAGGCTTATTAGTGCATTGATTTAACTCTTTAGGTGAGTTAAACCATGGATCAACTTCATATTATGAATTATGTGTGTTAGATCTATTCTAATCCCATAACATAGTGATAAATTCTGGCAAAGAAGAGGTCAATAAAGAGACCAAACCATAAGTCACTCCACCAATTGTTGCATTGATTTAGTGTATTTCAATGTCTAAACACTATACCCATTTATGTCATGTGAAAGTAAAGTGCTAGATCTAGTTTATTTATCTCTTAATGATATCATTGTTTCCGAAACAAGAGACAATATGCAAATTGACTTCGAATAAACCAATGAAAGAGGGTAATTTTCTAGAAAATCAAGTCTAATTAGCTAGATTTGAAATCATTAGCCTTTTAAACCTAAAATTTGCAATCTAATCTAAGAAATAAACTCAATTTAAGCCTCGTATTGCATAAAATAAACAAAAATGGAAAATTTTGATTTTAAATTTAGTGGTTGGAAAAGATGGATAAGACCAATGTCTTCCTCCACTTGGGCCATGGAGTTACACTTAGTTTTGCTTGAGGCTATCCATGAGTCAAGATTTGGAGCTACAAGCACCAATTAAGTATGCCTTGCAAGCCTCCAGCTTAAGACACTTGAATATTTCAAGTTCTTGAGCAGAATGGTCCTAGGTGAATCCAATTTTAAGTAACACAAGGTAAATTTTATTTCTAGTCTAAAACAAGAATCTGAAATCCTAGATGTCCAAAGTTCAATGTAGTAGATCTAAAATTATATGATTAAAAAACATAAGGCACAAGTTCAGTATGCCTTATAGACTTCTCCAATGCAACATGGTGCTCTTCTATGGCCTCATATTAGCTCTTTCCTCCAATAAACCCACAAATAATCAAGATCTTCCAAGTCACCCTAGACAAAACCTCAAGACAAAGACAACAATTACACTATAACTTAAGAAAATTGAGACAAGAGTTTTTCCAATTATTCTCTAACAAGTTACAAATGAGGAAGAGAGTCTTTATATAGGAAGAGATCCTAACAAAATTATGAATAAAATACAATAGATCCCTAACCTCCTAGCCTCAAAATGAAAAACTCTCTAACAAATTAGAGAAGATAGAGTCAAAATACAATATAATAATGTGGGCTAGCATAAACATCTCCTCAAACAAGTGGACGTCCTCCAAAACTATGGTCAAAACCACCTTAAGAGATTATGAATGGTCCAAGGACAAGTGTGTCCTCCAAAAAGATATCTAACCACCCATACATGTGGCAAATAAAGTCCAAGAAGTGGGACATCAAATGGTCAAAATGCAACGATAATTTTTCCACAATAGAATTAAAACACTATAACTATGCCAATTTTGTTTTTATCCGAATTTTTGTAATGACCATATTTGGAAATCCCATAGTCATTCTGCATCCAATGGTGTTGATCTAGTGGAATTTTGGGCACTCTGTCAAAAAGATAATTTCTCCTGAAGTTAAGTCGCCCTAAAAAATTCTCTAACCAATTCAACAACCACCTCAACTACCACAATAAATGGTCCAATGAAGTGTAACCACCTCTAACAAACTCAAGAAATGGTCCAAGAAAGTGTAACAAACTCCAAATAACTCCAACCATCTCACATGTGTGTTCCAAAGGGTGTAACTAACTCAAAAATCCACACATGTGAAGGAATCTATCCATGAATGAGGTGCACCGTATAAAAAATGATCTAGGTCGCACATGTGATGATGTGGATCTCATGTCACATTGTCTAATGTATTGTCACAAATACCAATGAATGTACACATACCAATGAAAATACATGGATACCAATGTATTATCACAGATCCCAATGTATTGTCACAGATCCCAATGAAGATATATATGTCCATATGTTGGTACATGGATCCTAAGTTATTATCACGGATCCCAATGAAAGTACACAAATCCCACTGCATATATGAAACTCTCAATGCAAGTACATGGATTCCAATACAAGGTTTTCACCCAGAGTGATGATTCATGCCTCAATATAGATGAAGTATGCCCTATATTACTAAGTTAAGAGTGAGTAATGTGATGGATAATTTGCAGAAGAGGAAAGAGAAACTTCATGAATCAATCTTCATAGTCATATATGAAGTGTAGGTCTTATTTTGCTAGCTTTCAAGAGTTAGTGGTTTTCATTTATTCCATGATGGCTTTCATGAGGGTGTGCTAAGATTTGAGTTACCACCTTGGCCTGTTTTTTATCACCCTTTCTTTATTTTCCTTTTTCTTTATGTTTTTGTTGGTTATTCTTCTACTCTTCTATCTGAGTTTATTGACCTAGGGTTCATGTCTAATCAGGTTTCCAACAAATCCTCTAAAACTATCGGCCCTCTTGGTAAACCAAAAGGCAATACAACGCACAGAGTGCATTGCACAGTCTCACCCGAGATAGCTTTAATGGGTGGTTTTAATACTCAGGTGTTTAAAGCCTAGGATTGAGTGCGAGATATGAGAACTGTATATTGAACCACTAATATAACTTGTAAACACAATATACCGTCATTTGCGAATACGCAGGAAATATAAAAACTCATTCATTAAACATAACAATAATTATTTAGAGACAGTAAAGATATTCATTCAATCACATAACACAGATGTTACTATGGTTCACCCCCTCCTGGGCTACATCCACAAAGATCTAGCTCTTGGCTATTTTATTATAGTATTTCTGCATCTACAATGTCGCGTGCTTACAACTCTTCCCCGTTGGGTAATATCTATATGAGGCGGACTAGATCGCACTAGGCTCCTCAGCCTGTGATCTAACCCTCAAGATCTACCCTCCTTCGTCCTCTCTATCTCAACATCTTACCAAAATAGATCATACAACAAAATATTACATATCGGTTCTCTACAACAACTCTCTCTACAATAACGACTTATATCTAGAAAAATACAAAGCCCTTATGATAGCTAAGTATCTATATTTATATGTTTCTAGCTCTTCAACCATTACAATACATTACCAAAACCCTAACCCTATCGTCGTTAGGTCTTCCATGCATGCGCACATGTTGTTCTTCCTTCCAGCTGTTGCTTTCCTCGTGCATGCTTTCTTTCCCAAAATCGTCTTTCTTTCCTCTTTGGTTTTCTTCCAACAGGTCCCCAACACTGGCATGTGACTCATCTTGAGCCACCTAACACATATCTTCGATCTCCCTGGTGACCACCTGGAACTTTCCCTTGAGATCTTTTTCCTGTGTTTGCGCCTACACAATCTTCTCCTTGAGTGTGTCCATTATCTGGACTACAATTTCATCACTGATCAATTCTGTGCACTCTGCTTGGGTCTGTGCTATATGTGTCTTTGCTTCCTCTGTCTGTG
Source organism: Picea engelmannii (assembly GCA_009831015.1). Taxonomy (NCBI): domain Eukaryota; kingdom Viridiplantae; phylum Streptophyta; class Pinopsida; order Pinales; family Pinaceae; genus Picea; species Picea engelmannii. The sequence continues at coordinate 735,876 of ML778290.1, forward strand.
CTAGAACTTCTGCTACCCGCTCTTGAAAAGGGTTCCATTTGAGCCTGACGCTCCTTCTTTTGTGTTTTCGTGATGGTGAGTTTCGTCTGCATTCTCTTCATGTCCTGCATCCCTCTGATGTGCTTCGTGATGTACATTGTCTTTTGCCTCTGCTTGAGGTCCTGGATAGATGTGCTTATCCTTTATTCTTCTTTGTCCCACTTCTGGACTTTCTGATCCTCCTCTAGCATTTTCCAAAGCTGTGCTACATTCTCGAACAAGTCAGCTACTATGCTAACCTATTGCTCTATCTCCTGTAGTTTCTCTACTGCTTCCTAATTCCTTTGTTCCTTTACTGGTGGTGGGTGTGAGCTACTCTCAGAGATTCTCGATCTCCTTCTAATATTGATCGATTGCTTGTGCAATCTGATCAACCTTTTCTACTGCTGTGATTTCATCTGTCTACATGGTATTTGGAATCTTCTCGTATGTTCCTGTGACTTTCTTCTCCAACCCATTCCTGTGCTCCCTTTCCTCTTGGGTCTCAAACTTAGCCTGCTCACATAATATTTCCAGTGCGTCATGCTTCTCTGTTGCCTACTCCAATTTGGCTAAGTCTGTGCATGCATGAGACTGTACCTCATGGGTAAGGATCACCTACAATTTGTGTAGAGCCTTGGATGGTATCCACGGAAATACCAATTGGATTTGGCTTAAGTATTTCAGGGGTGTCTGCCCCATGATCTCGTCCATGTGCAACATACTGGGTGTGATGTGGAAAGTTGTGTTTGGCTGCAGTATCGTATGGACTGGATCTCTCTCTCCTTCTTCCAATCTTTCTTCTATCTATGATGTTGATGGCCCTATTCCGATATTGCTGGTTGTTTCTTGTGCTTCCCCGAGTTGCTTGAGGAACTGTCACATTTCTGCCAGCTTGAATTTTGTCCCTGTGGTGTGCATCATTTTCAAAATTCTCGGCTATACAATCCTGAACCATACAGACTATCATATCTCCATAATCCTCCGTGATCATATAGTTTGGAGGTTTTCTTTGAACCTTCATCATCTTGCACACTCCTCCCATATGTGTGGCTGGCCTCTTATTCCCACCTGGTTCCTGTGAGTTGGGCCTTGGTGCGGTCCCCTGTGCAGCCTCAACTTGTTTCTGCTGCACTTGAGCCGGCTACGTAGTGTTCTTTTTCCCCTTCTGGGTCCCTATCTTAGCTGCCCCTTCATTTGTCTGTGTTGTTTTTTTCTGGCCCGTCCTTCATTTCTTGGGAACTTGAACTTCCTGAGGTTGTGTTTCTCCCTTCCTTGCCTCTTCTTCCACTTTTATTTTCGGCAAGTCTTGGGTAAGGACTGGAATCCTCCATTCATCCTCCCAGTCTTTGATCACCATGTCGATGTTTCCCTCTGTGATACAGTAGTGTATTTGTAGCCACTGCTTATCGAGATCCTTCTGCGCTTGTATCCACATCGTATATCATGTGGCCTTGAAGTTGGGGATGTTTCGATACCGCGCAACAACCTTTGGTGTTATTCTCCACATGTTGTTGATGTCCTCCTGCAAATCGCGTAGGTATCCTTCAAATATGGACCCGTTCATCCTTTTGTGCCTAGCATCTGACGTGGCTTTCAACAATAAATATCTTGCTCCTTGATTCTATTTGGGTCTAGTACCAAAAGTTACATATCTTGGTTTCCTCCATCCCATAAAGGCTATTAACATGATTAGCCATGAATAGTGAAACTTTGTTCCTAGATCCTGTGCATCCTTGCAGTCATCCAGGAATAAGTTCAAGAGATAGGGTGCCCATCTCACTGTGGTGCCCTTGATGCATTGAGATGTAACTACGACAAACCCAGCCAAAATTCCTCCTTGCGACATTTTCTTAGCAACTTATAGGCTAAGATTTTTGCGCCCATTTGTGTTGCGACATCATTGATCCTCTTGATGATGATGCCTTGCGTCCCCCTATCAGTATTGTATTTCTTCTTCATCTCTTCTGCAAGTGATTTCTCCTTGTCTTTGTCATCAAGAAATTGCGTGGGATCCATGCCCTGGGATGGAAACCCTGTTATGTTCGCAATAATATCTACGTCTATCAAGACGAGCTTGTCCAACCATATGTCCCCACATGTGTGACTGATAAAAACTATTTGACGCACCCACTTGCGTACTGACCTCTGCCAAAATGTGGTAGATCCAACAGACCTAAAATTCTTGTTTTATCCAACCCTGTTGCCCATTGGAGTAGCTGATCAATCGGTTCCCCAACTGGATTTATGCCCACGGTCTCTAAGTATACTCTCTTTGCAAATTCTGGAAACTTGTCTATGTCTGCTACATCGTGGTCTGAGTATTTTAGCTTGTCAATCTTCCCTAGCAAGCCTGATTCCACTCGTACCCCATCTGGTATACGCGGTAGAACGAGGGCTGCGACAAGTTGCTTGCGAGGTGACCTAGGTACCTGTTGCTTGTCTTTCTTCGGTGGCGGCTGGCTCGAGGTTCTAGCGGCTCCCGTTTGTGCTTCAGAATACCATTTTGGCCATCTTGTGACATCTTCTACTGTTCCTTCTGGTGGGTGGTTTGAGACAGTTGTTTGAGATTCATCTGGTTCGACTGTTGCTTCCATATTTGGTGTTGTTCCATTGACTCTCAGAGTTTCTTCGATGTTCTTTGGTTGCGCCTCCTTCAAGGTTTCTACATCCTGTTGCTCTTGTACCTTTGTTGGTCTATCTATATTCGTGCTCTCTGGTGCTGGCTATTGGGTTTCTTCCACTACAGGTGTGGGGTTCATTGGTATTGTGTCTGGGGATGGGATTTCATTGACATTGACGATATCTGGTGGTTGTTGTTCACCTTATTCCAATTGTACCCGTGACCTAGTTCTAACTCTGGGTTGTCTGGCACTCTTGATTTCTTTTGCTTGCATTGGTGGTGCCATGGTGGTGAATGTCAAATGTTTGCGGAGTTTGAATGGTCTCTATGACCTCTGTGAACTCAGCTATGTGCTCCTTAGCCTCTATCGCTCTCTGTCTGTTATCTTTTTGCAAATGGACTCTTTGCTCCTGCTTCCGTGTGTTGTATGGGATTCACATGAAGTTTGTTGAGGACGCTTTCTTAATTATGGGTTCAATGCACCTCCAACTATTTCATACTTTCCATTACTCTGCCTTGTCGACTCTAGTTGGTGTGATTAATGTGGTGTCCCATCGGTCCTTTTCATCATTCAATTCTGCCTAACTCCGTCATTTCTTACTGCTTTTGTCGTCTTTTCATTTCCCTCTTGTTTCCCTTTTTATGTGGCCATTGTCCTTCTCCTCGCCGAGTTTGTGTTCCTACGTATGCCTACCCTTTCTGTCTTCGATGCATTGTGCCTCTGTTGGTATTATTTAATATCCAGTTTTTTTTTGTTTTTTTTTTACTGTGCCGTGGGTGGTCGACTGTCTTTGTACAACTTCAGTCGCCTCCCATTGATCATCCCTCTGAGTTCTGCACCTGATAAGTCTCTAAACTGTATAGCTCCTCCATCTGTGATAGATTTTACTTCGTACTATCCTAACCAATGCATTCTGAGCTTTCCTGAGTGTTGAAACAATTTGTTGTCATACAATAGTACTAGATCTCCTTCCTTGAAGGTTTTCTTCTTGATGTGTCTATCATGCCAAGCTTCGTCCCTTACTTTCTGAATTTGTTGATGAAACCCTACTAATATCCGATCTTCCTCCATGGTCATTAAGTGATTTAGTCACTCATATACTACAACTCGTTCTGTCATCTGTGTGATTGCTACTATGCAGAAGTTTGGTACTAAAAATTCTAATGGCACAACTGCTTCTTGGCCATATACCAGTTTAAATGGCGTGTGCCCTGTCAACTTTTTCACGTAGTCCTGTAGGCCCATAATACTGCTGGTACTTTTAGGTTCCAATCATCCCTACTGATGTTACACATCTTTGTCAGCTCATTCTCCAGGATTTTTTTAAATGCTTCTACCGTGCCATTTTCCTGTGGGTGATATGGTGTGCTCTTCTGATGATGGACTTCAAACTCTTCAGTCATAGCGTTGATGGTGTTGTTTATGAAGTGCATGCCTTGATCGCTCATCAAAACTCTTGGGCACCCAAATCGAGTGATTACTTGTTCAAATAAAAAGTGTGTTGTTGTTTCTGCATTGCAATCCTTCATTGGTGCGACTTCCGCCCATCTTGTTAGGTACTCCCTCTTGGTGATAATGTACCTAGCTCCTATTCTTTTTGGTGGTGAGTTTATTGGTCCCACAAAGTCTATGGCCCACTTATCGAATGCCTGCAATGTTACTTGTGGTCCTAATGGCATCTCGTCCCTTCTGTTGGGTTTACCTACCCTTTGAAAGACATCGCATCTTTGAAAATACTCCTTCGAGTCTCTGTGAATCGTCAGCCACCATAGTCCTGCATGCAATACCTTCTGCGCGGTACCTTTGCCTGCATAATTCCCTCCTGCTATTCCCTCATGGGCTTCTGCTAAAACTCTTGGTCTTTCATGTTCTAACACATATATTCGCAAGATGCTATCTGCACCCATTTTGTATAAGTGTCTTGTGATCAATTGATAGTCTGCAGCCCAGACTACGAGGTTTTTCTTCTGGGCAGTGCTATATTATTGCGGCACAGTATCGATGCTTAAGTACTGAATGATATCTATGAAGTATTCATCAGCGATCTGGACTGAGAATAACTATGCATCCAGAAAGTTGTCTTCTAAATTCATAGGTTCTTCTCCATTTGTGACTCTTGATAGGTGGTCAGGTCCTACATTCAATTTTCCTAGCTTGACTATTACTTCAAAGTCAAATTCTTGAAATAGAAGTAACCATTGACAAATTCTCCCCCCCAACACTAGCTTGTTGAGTAGGTATTTCAGGGCTGAGTGATCTGTGAACATATTAAAGTGTTTCCCCAATAAGTAATGTCTGAACTTCTGCAGTGCATAGACCGTAGCTAGGCCTTCCCTTTCTGTAGTGTTATAGTTCTGTTCTGATTCTGATAACTTTATACTCCCAAATGTTATTGGGTGATCCAAGTCTTCCGCTCTTGGCTGCACCAAGATACTCCAAGTGCTATGGATGATGCATCTACATGCACGTGGATGCTTAAGGGTATCAAGACTGTGTTGACACTCGTCGTTCCACTGAAACTTTGTATATTTTATTAACAGTTTTTCCATTGGCGCGACAATCTGCGCATATCCTTTGATGAATTTCCTGTAGTATCTTGTGTGTCCCAACGTTGCTTTTAGCTGAAAAACTGTTTTAGGTGGTGGAAAATTAACAATTATTGAAATCTTTGCGGGATCTACAAGTAAACCTTGTTTTCATACTATATGGCCCAATAGTATCCCAAATGGTGTTCTGAATATGCATTTCTTTATGTTCAGTGATATCTGGAACTGCCTACATCTCTCTAACATCAGCTGTAAGAATTCTACATGGTATTTTATCAAAATATAGACTTTCCAATCATCCAGGTATACTTCGAGAAACTGGTGGATGAAGTCCTTAAATGCGACGATGACTACTCTGGAAAATATTGTTGGTGCATTCTTCAGTCCAAACGACATGACTTTGTACTGGTAGGATCCCCATTCTGTCGTAAATGTGGTCTTGTATCTGTCTTCCTGTGCTATCTTAATCTGATGGTAGCCTGAGAATCCATCAGTGAATGAGTAAGCTTCATATCCACCTACGTTCTCTAATACTTCATCCGTGAAAGGTGTAGGGAACGGGTCATGTAGGCATGCATCATTCAACTTCCTTAAGTTGACACATATCCTTATCCCTCCTTGTTTTTTTTCCTGCACTACCATCGGACTTATCCATTCTTATTCTTCGGTCGGTTCTATGATTCTGGCTTCGAGCATCCCGTCAATCTCAGCTTTGACTTTCTTCTTATATACTGGGTTCAATATGTATGGTTGTTGTCTGATCGGTCTTGCTTCAAGTTTGAGAGGTATCTTATCTCTCCTAGCTCTCCTATTATACCCTTCATCTCTATAAATGTTGTGGGAAACAGGTCGTTGTATTCGCGAAGTAAATCTGTTATGCTTTCCACTATTTGCGTGTCCCAATAGTCTCCAATGTTGGCCATTTTGGGGTTCTCAATTATCCCAATGTTAACTTTCTTTACCTTGATTGGTGTGGATATAACTTTTGATTCTATTGGTGGACCCTCCACTGCTCTTTCGCCTCCTGCTTCTTCAGTCTGAATATCGCACAGATCGTCTTCATCTGGTGCTTCCTCTTGCACATGGTAACATGAAAATAGTTCCTTGAATGTCTGTTTGTTTCGTTGTTGTTCCTCTGATATGTGCTCGACTTCCAGTTCCTTGATGAATATCACACCTCTTATCTATTTCAGAGCTGCATCTATGTTGAGGTTCTCATGTTGGAATGAGAAAGTGACTGTAAAATTTTGTTGCAATGTCGTCCACATCGCAGTTCCTGGTTTGTGTACCCGTTTGCTGGTATGCCCTCTAGAGCGTGTATGAAATGATGAGGCCATTCCTATGTGGGTTTCAATTTCCACAACATTCTGCACTTCTCCAAGTGTTCCATTGGTGCCCCCTGTCCATCGTACCTTTGTTGCTTGTTGTGTTTATGTTCTACGCCTAACCTTATGCATAATAACCACTTACATTGGTACCAATATGTGTTTGTCTCTTTGTGTGCGCCCCAACATTTTGCAGGTGTGGACTTGAGTGCTATATCAAGTGCTAACAGTCTCTGATTCTCCAAGACTTCGTCTTCATACTGTGCCAATAATATTTCCAATTTGTTTACTCCGTGGAAACTAGGTAGTTACCTTATCTCTGTGCCGACCCATCTTACTATGCGGTCTATTCGTGCACATCTTCTCCTGGAAACTTTGTGTAGCCTTTGTTGCCAGTTTTCTAGACTGGTGTCTGAGTCTGTTGCACATGAAGTAATTCTCCGCCAACTGAGTATCCCATCTGCAATTGGGTTTACGTAATATTCATCGTGCGTAGTTGTTCTGTACAACTGGATGATTTCCTCTAGGTCTAAGCAAGTAGGTTCTACAAACCTTTCCTCTTCTGATGGGTCTAATGGCACAATGACCTTGTATTCCCTTGTCTTCAAGTTGATTATGGCCTGGTTTTCAAACACCCAATCCAGACCAAACAACGTTGGGTAAGGTGTTGTGTCGTCCACTATTTCAATGACTTCAAAATCTGCTTTAGTGCACACCATATCTAGGTCTACTGTTACTCCTTTCAGTCTACCGATTGGTAAGACTTTGTGTTGGTTTGCTAATTTCAGTTGAATGGGTGAGTAACCTAATGTAGGCTCTCCCATGCATTTCCATGTCTTCTTTGGTAATACATTAACTTCATATCCTAGATCCAGTATGATGTCTCCCATGTTGAAATCTTTGATATTGGCATTCAGTCTGAAATCCCTACTCGTTCTTCTCCTTGTATGTAGGTGTTTTATTGTCTTCTGTTCTAGGTTTCCTTTCGTCTCGATGCTACATTTTTCTACTATGTTTTGCAATATTTTCACAGATGATGGATCATTTAATACTTTTACACATGATTGCAAAGAGCCTTTGATTGTACTTACTTGTCCCATGGGTTGCATTTCATTGGTATGATCCAATAATGGAGGCATATCGTACTCTGGTTCTTCCTTGTTTGTTGCATAGTTGAAGTCGACACTATGTCTAGTTATTTATGAAATTCTTGTCTTGCTTGCTTAAATACCTCCTTCTCCTTTTGCTCGTCGAACTACTTCCTTGGTTTGACGTTCTTCTTCACCCACTGATTTTGTGCTGGCTCTTGTCGGACTGCGTTGTTTCCTGTTTTCTCTCCTCCGTGGGTAACTATGTTGATGTTCTGTCCTTCATCTCTTTCTTTGGCTGAGATCCACTGAACATTCTGGTTGTTCTGGTTCCTCTTGTCCTGGATCTTTACTAATAGTGTTGGACATTCTTCTGTGTCGTGATCTGATGCACGGCAATACATACAAGTCGTTGGTGGAAGCAGACATTCTATTGCATAATGTCATGGTTGTTGACAATTGTGACATACCATTGGTCCTCTACCTTGTCGAAAACCTCCTCTGGCTCGTCCTCCACCTTTGTAGCTTGCTCGATCTCCTCTCGACGCATTATATTGAGGCACCTGATTATACTACACGTTATTGTACTGAGGCTTTGCCGTGTTGTACTGTGGTTGTGCATTATTATATGGTTGTTGCACAATATTATACTATTGTTGTGCAGTGTTGTATGGATCTGGAACTTGATTAAACTATGGTGCAACTTGCTCAGTCATTCTACCTGCACTCTATATGCATCTGATGTCCTTTCTCGCATCAACTCCATAGTTCTATAGTCTTTGTCTTCGTGGCCCACGCACTTGCAAAGGTTGCAATATGAGCTCTTTTGCACTGTTTGGTATTTCTACATCATCGTGCAGTGATAAGGATCGTGACCTAGTTTCTTGTAGATTTCGCACCATAATACTCATGTTGGTAACGAATTTGGAATTTTTGTTTCCATATACTGCGTGAATGTTGGACATCCGTTCTTGTGGTGTCCTTTCGTCTTGCATGTAGTGCACCAAAAGACTTCTCGTTTGTCCTTTCTTTTATTCCAGTTTAGCTAGAACATTAAGTTCTTCAAGTCCTCCTTCAGTTCCTCGATAGATGGATCCGTATGCTGATATTGGTTTTCTTCCAGTTGCAGGGTTGTCACAATGGATATTTTAAGTGTGGGAGAAGTGAGTTGATAAACATGTGTCGATGTTGCATATCGTTCATGAGAGATATTTTAACTTTCCCTTTAGTCGCTTGAATCTCTGGTCAATGTCCCATATAGATTCTCCTGGTTTCTATCGGATTTCTATCATCTCATTCATGTATTGATCCTCTGAACTCGGCTTCTAGAACTCATTTATCAGTAACTTCTTAATTTCTTTCAGTGTCCTTGTCATCCCAGGTGCATTGTTTGCATCTAGACTCATGTACCAGTCTAATGCGCGGTCTCTTAGCGTAATAGCTAAATACGCAAGTTTAGTATCTTCATCGGTGATTTGTTTTGCTTCCTAGATCTTTGCACAAATGAACAAGTGTTTCTCAAGGTCTGTTGTTGCTTCTCCTCGAAATTCTGGTAACCTGATCGTGGGATCGTGTCCTGCCATTATGAATGTTGAACTACTACCTTCGCGTAGTGTAGATACTTGACTAGTGTTGTTTGAACTGCCTCCTCCAGTTGTTGTTCCTTATGTGGATGTACTTCCTGTTGTTTGACTGCTTCTGAACTTTGGTTGTCTAAACGGTGGTGTTCCCTTTGGTGTATTAGTCACACATGGGTTTATGGGTTCCACGCTGACATTAATATGGATAGGATTGTTTCCTTCTCTTCTTGTTCTTGGACCTCTCGTCCTCCTCTCATATGTTGCGCGCAGGATTTCCTCAATCTTCTCCACAGCCCAGGGATCCTCTACCTCTTCCTCGTCACTCACCAAGCCTTCCGTCGTGGCTACAAATCTCTTCTTAGTATTCACCTTGTATTGGTAGGGCACTCCACTACGCATCTTTCCAGTTGTCGCCATGATCTGCTTGATCTGGTCGTCATCCATCATGATTGGATCCAAGGGTTCCTCCTCCTTTCCCTTATCCTTTACTCCTTCCATTTCTCCTCTTTTATCAGTGCTTCCCCCCTTCCCCCATGCACGCAGGGAAGTTTAGTTGTCTGACATCATTGTCATTACACCTTTATTATATAACATTATCTTAATAGACGTATACAGTGATTTAATGTACCTTCCTTGAGGTTTGCATAGAAACTCTTTCTCTGCTGCGTTGTATGACTTCGTTGTGTCTATTGTGTCTATTGTAAACTCTGTTATAAATCATGCCACAATATCGTTGAGCCAAAAATCTACTGTGCAGGTGAATTTGTTGTTCACCTGTTGTAACTACTCAATCTGTATTGGGGTCCACTCTGATTGTTGGAGGTCCACTCTGACTATTGGATCCGGTTCGTTGTGTGGTTATCCTTCAACCTTAGTATCCACTCCTATAGTAGATGTGGAAAATTGCAGAAAAAGACTTCATGCAAATCGGTAAACACATATTTCTCAAGATATTTGCGGGGTGTTATTCTAGGGTTTATGTTATCTTTCTGTGCAAACTATAGCTCTTTAGTTCTTAGCCAAGTTTTGATCTCTGCTTTTGTGGGATTCCACGGTCTCAACATCCCCTTCTAATGGCTCATTGCTTTCTTCTTTTCTTCACTCTTCTCTTGCTCAACCTATCTCATCTACTCAATCCTCTCCTGTTCATACCAACGACAACGAAACCATTTGTTGGTTATTCTTCTACTCTTCTGTCTGAGTTTATTGACCCAGGATTCATGTCTGATCGGGTTTCCAACAAAACCTCTAAAACTATCGGCCCTCCTGGTAAACGAGAAGGCAACACAGCGCACAGAGTGCACTGCGCAGTCTCACCTGAGATATCTTTAATGGGTGGCTGTAATACTCATGTGTTTACAGCCTAGGATTGAGTGCAAGATGTGAGAACTGTATATTGAACCACTAGTATGACTTGTAAACACAATATACTATCATTTGCGAATACATGGGAAATATAACAACTCATTCATTAAACATAACAATAACTACTGAAAGATAATAAAGATATGCATTCAATCACATAACACAGATGTAACCATGGTTCACCCCCTCCTGGGATACGTCCACAAAGATCTGGCTCTTGGCTCTTTTATTATAGTATTTCAACATCTACAACATCGTGCGCTTACAACTCTTCCCCGTTGGGTAAGATCTATATGAGGTGAACTAGATCACACCAGGATCCTCAGCCTGCGATCTAACCCTTGAGATCTACCCTCCTTCATCCTCTCTAGCTAAACAACTTACTAAAATAGATCATACAACAAAATATTACATATCGGTTTGCTACAACAACTCTCTCTACAATAACGACTCATCTATAGAAAAATTTGAACCCCTTATGATACTTAAACATCTATATTTATACGTTTCTGGCTCTTCAGCCATTACAATATATTACCAAGACCTTAACCCTATCGTCGTTAGGTCTTCCATGCATGCACGCGTGTTGTTCTTCCTTCCAGCTGTCTCTTTCCTCGTGCATGCTTTCTTTCCCAAAATCATCTTTCTTTCCACTTTGGTCTACTTCCAACAATTTCCTTTCTTTCTTTATTTCTTAGTCCTTTTTATTTGGATATGCACTGTTAAGCATAGGACTAGGGCTAAGGGCCTTTTAGTGAGGTGGTGATCTGAAAATGAAAAGGTTTGTGTATACAAATTTTCAAGTGAAATATTTATGTGTCTTGGGAAATTGGATCAAGTTGCAAGCACATAAACTTAATGAGTTTTTTATACTTGAAATGAACAACATAAAAAGTGATAAAAAACCATCATAATAAACACATAACACAACAAAATGATAAAGGAGTTCACCTCTCTCTTGGGCTACATCTCTTGGTTCATCTTCCAATGGATCATTTTCATTATATGCTCGAAAGTGTTAAAATCGGTGCTTTACAATGCTCAAAATGCAAAATAGATGGCTCCAATGGCTCCAGAATGTCCAAAAACCCCTAGTTGGGCTCTCTCTACACCTGGTTTGGCCAAAATTGAGAAAAATACACTTCCTGGAAGTTTTTGTCAATAACTTGCTATCTATGCTCACCAAAATGCACCTCTGTGTGAATGAATCTGACCTATGTGTGTTTCCCGTGCCAAAACCCAACACCACGCATCATTCCACAAATTGGGTAGATTTATGGCATAGTTAGGGGCTAGCACCTTTCTCGGTGGAGGTTATGGTCGTGTGGCCCCATATGGATGAGCGTCGACCTATTTCCTACGCCCACTGACTTGAACATTGGAACCCCACATTGTTGGTTGTATGGTAAAGAGTATGGTGACCACGGGCTAGGGCTAAGCCCTGGCCCTTACCCCCTGCCAAATGAAACATATTCAAACTTAAATATAAGTTTTGATGTATATGGTTAAGAAACATAGCATATGCGGGTTGGTGGCCCAGCCTATGCGAAGACTTTTCCCCACGGAGGTGAGCCCATAAATTTTTTAACACATCAACCAAATACGGGGGTGCCACATGGAGACCCCTCGTTGGGCCATGTGGCACCCTTCCCTTCATCCAAGAGCATGAAATCTGTCGACCAGGGATTGGTCCATGTCTTAACTTGCCAAATCAACTACCATCCCTGTACAGTCATACGATCAGCTGCCACGTGGCCTGTACAGACTGTACAATCAACATTTCTTTGCCTGTTTGGGAAAATAGACAAAATGTGATATCTCCCTCATACAAAATCTGTTTGAGCCCGTTCAAGTTGTGTTGGGATCCTAAGGATGAGATCTACGCAATGAATCCATTTTCAAGAAATTTTGAGCACTTTGATTTTTGAGCATTTTTTTTATCCCATGGATCACTCATCCCCATTGAGAATCTTTTGGATCTCCAAAAGACTACTTTCATTCAATCTGAAGATGAGGGTACAGTTCCCTCACCTTTCCAACCTCAATCCATTTATCTTTTCTTGTATTTCTACCTTTGAGACCAACACAAAGGTACTCCACATTCCCTCATTTTGAAGTTCTTATCGTTATATCAAGGATTGTATCCTCATGCAATTTTGAAAGATATTCTAGCGAGAAGTCATCTATGGAAGGAATATGAACATGCTCTCCTTGATCATCAATCAAAGAAGGCTCATACAATCTCAAATTCTCAACATTAACACCTGCATACATTTGCATATAAGGAGGCAAATCCAAACAGAAGGCATTGTTACCAATCTTTTCAAGAATCTTAAAAGGTCCATATATAATTGGTTTTAGTTTTTTACCTTCTCCTTTAAGCCTCTCTTTGCTAATGTAAATCCAAACTTCATCTCCAACTTGGAAACATTGATCAACACAATGCTTGTCATGTATTGTCTTGTACTTGGCTTGGCTCTTTTCCAACTGTTCTTGTACCATTTGATGCACTAACTGAATTTGTTCAATGAACTTCTTTGATATATCAATGTCATAATGACCATCAATAGCAATATCCTTCCCAAAGATAAAATTTAAAGGAGATTTTGGTAAATAACCAAAACATGCTTCAAATGGAGATGTTTGAGTCAATGAATGCTTAGCTCGGTTATAAGCATGTTGAATGTAGTGTAGGTGCTCATTCCAAAGCTTAGGATGTTTGCAGTAATAACCACGAAGAAGATGTACTACTATTCTATTCACCACTTTTGTTTGACCATTAGTTTGTGGATGAAATGTTGTGCTCTTTTTCAAATCGGTTTCCATGAGTGCCCATAAGCTTGACCAAAAGTTCCCAATAAATCAAAAATATCGATTAGAAATAATGGATTTGGGCAACCCAAAATGTACCCATACATGTTGAAATAGCATTTGTGTCGTTTGTTCAGCTGTAACCTACTTCTTACAAGGCATCAAAATACACATTTTACTGAAACGATCAACCACAACATAAAGATAATCATGATTCTTTTTAGACATAGGTAATCCTCCTACAAAGTCCATGGAAATGATTTCCCAAGGACGAGAAGGAACCAGAAGTGGAGTATACAATCCCAACTTGATATTGCTCGACTTACTTGTAGCAGATAAATAACATCCTCTTACATATCTTGAAACACTTTCATTCATTTTAGGCCAATAACAATACCTTTGCAAATTAGCCACCGTCTTCCTACACCAAAGTGGCCAACAATAAGAGAAGAATGTGCTTCCCTTATGATGTTGACTCTTTCACCCTGTAGAATACATAGCTTTCCAAGATGATACAAAAGCTTATCATGCACATGGAAATCCAATTCCTCAACTTGGTTAGAATGACACAAAGTTGCATAAACCTCTTTAAAATCGGCATCTAAAGCATAATGTTCGACATAGCTCTCATGCATGGTAGAATTATGCTTAAGAATAACTGAAGCATTAACAATAGGCCTAGAAAGCATATCAACAACTTTGTTATAAATTCATTTCTTATACCTGATAACCAAGTGGAATTGTTGTAGGAAACCCATCCATCTAAAGTGCCTTGCTTGTTGTAGCTTTGTTTGTGATTGCAAGTATTGCAATGGTTGATGATCTATGTGAATAATAGTTTCTTTTCCCAACAAATAATGTTTCTATTTTTTCACACTTTGTACCAATGCATACAACTCCTTGTCATATGTAGGATAATTAATCACAACACCATTAAAAGTTTCAGAATGAAAACAAATGGGCTTACCATGTTGCAACAAGACTTCTCCCATGGCATAGTTACTTGCATCTGTTTGTATCTCAAATGGTTGTCTCAAATTAGGAAGTGCAAGAACTGGAGCTGAACTAATCTTCTCCTTCAATGCATAAAAAGTTTTTTGTTGCTTGCCTCCCCATTGGAAAACTTGCTTGATGCTTGTCATTGCAGGTAATGGAGCTGCAATTGAAGAGAAGTTAGCAATAAAATTTCTCCAATATTGGGCTACTCGCAAAAAGATTCTTATCTCTGTTACATTGTTGGGCTTGGGCCAATCCAAAATGACTTTGACCTTTGAAGGATCTATTTTCAATTCTCCTCCTCCAACAATATGTCCCAAGTAAACAAGTGAGGTCTTTCCAAACTCACAATTAGACATCTTTAAAAACAAATTTTATTTCTTCAAGACATCTAAAACTTGCCTTATATGCCTAACATGCTCTTCACGAGATTTGCTAAATATCAAGATGACATCCAAGTACAAAATCACACAATCATCAAGAAAAGGCCTTAAAACATCATTCATAACTCTCATGAATGTACCAGGAGCATTACAAAGCCCAAATGGCATAACCATCCATTCAAACAAACCTTGTTTTGTTTTGAAAGTTGTCTTCCATGTGTCTCCTTCAACAATCCTAATATGATGATATCCACTTCTCAAGTCCAACTTAGTAAAATACTTAGCATCTTTCAACTGATCAAGCAAATCATCAATTCTAGGAAGAGGGTAACAATTCTTTACCATAATCTTGTTCAAGGATATGAAATATACACACATGCACCATGCACAATCTTTATTTGGTACTAAAACAATTGGTGACCTGCATGGTGATGTGCTTGGCATGATAACCCCTTCATCAAGCAACTCTTGGATTTGTTTTTTAATTTCAGTATTCTCCATGACTGATATCCTGTGCATATCGATGTTTGGAAGAGGACAATCTTGTTGCAATTGAATCTCATGTTGGATAACTCTTTTAGGAGGCAATCCTTTTGGTTCCTGAAACATCTCATCATATTGGTTAACAACTTCATATAAATCATATTTTAACTTTGCATCACAACCTCAGAAGGCTTCTTTTTCAACACTGTCTTTGGGTTTGATCATCAAGAGTACAAAGTTCTTACTAGCATTGACTAATCTCTTCATTTGTCCAACATTTATAAATGACAAATTCAACTTTTTTGTATGTGCTCTAACAATGTACTCAAATCCATTTTTAAACAAATGATATTTGTTCTCATGACGATGAAATATGGTTCTCCTATCATATAAATATGGGCTTCCCAACAAAATACCACAAATATCCAATGGAATAACATCAAGCTCTACCTCATCTATAAAGTTTGCAGTGATGGAAAATCTAAGTTTACATCTTCTTGTCACATGCAATTTGGCATTGTCACATATCCAACCTAGAGGATATGGTTTAGGATGAGGAATAATTTCCAAATGCAATTTCTTGACAATGTCTTCGGAAATGAGGTTTGCTTGAGAACCAATATCAAATAGAGTATCTATCTTGGTATGCTTTGAAATAACCCATATGTGGAAAAGCTATATTATTTCTTTTTCATGTTGAGTTTCATTGAGGCTACTACTTGGAGAACTAGTACTGGCAATAGAGTCCTTACCTTGAAAACCCATGGCTTTGATTTTTGTTTCATCTCTCGAATCAGATCCTAAATCATGTTGTGTAGTTGCAACAGTCTTTGGTTTAGTTTTGTTGTTGAACTTTTTGGGTCTCATTTTAGGATGAAGTTTCCAGCAATGGTCTTCATCATGGCCATCTTTTGAACAATGTTTACGTGAGAGTTTTTCTCCCTCTTTCTTGACTGAACCATTCTTCTTTCCATTTCCTTTGTCTCCATTAAAAAATGGCTTCTTGATGCCCTCTTGAGGAGCATTCTTCCCTCTTTCTTCCAAATGAGTTTCATGTACACAAACTTCATCTAGATTTGCAAGGTTAAACATGAGAATTGTGTCTCAAATAGCTATGCAATCCTCTAATGTATTTGAGTAAAGTTTCTTGAGAAGATAAATCTATACCCAAAATCAAAGCTCTTCTTCTAAATTATTGAGTGTAGCTTTGCACACTTTGCCCTTTATCTTGTCTAAAATTTTGCCAATCCATGATAGCATTCTGCATGTATGCTAATGGATAAAATTGTCTTTTAATTGCAACAATAAAATCATTCCAAGAGGATAAAACTTTACCATGTGTATTCATGTCCTCTTGAGTTTTGGCTTCCCACCAAATGAGTGTTGCACTTTCCAATCTAAGAGAAGCAAGTTGAATCTTAGTTTCATCATCTTGGATTCTTTGTATTCTACAATACACTTCAATTTGATGAATCTAGTTATCCAATTTCTCAGCATTTACCTCTCCATTGTACATAGACAATTCAAACTTAATATCAAGCTTAAGCAAAGGAGTTTGTGGGGGAATTTTACCATGTTTTTTTGGAGAATTTGGAGGTGGTTGTGAAATGGTAGAAGAAGTGGAAGATGGAGGTGAAGGAGGTGGAGTATCACCATTTCCTCCATTCCCTTTTGGAGTCTTATCACCACTATCTTCATTACCTCTTGGAGGATTTGAGCTTTCACCTTGCAACCTTGCATTCCTTTCTTCAAATAAAACTTTTACCATTTCTGTCATATCATAAAAGGATTTTCTGAAAGTTTCATCTTCTGAAGTAGGAATTTCATGAATCTCCTCACGAGACATACTTGATGAATGCCTCCTTGAAGCTTGAGGTGAATGTATTGTTCTCCTTCTTGAATGTTGAGAACTTGGCTCTACAAGTTTCCCTTCTCCTCTTGTGAGCTTCAACCTTGTAAGCATCAAAAAAAAAAAAAAAAAGACACTTGCAAACAATCAAACCTTCAAAAACCTTTGCTCTGATACCAACTTGATCTGAAAATGAAAAGGTTTGTGTATACAAATTTGCAAGTGAAATATTTATGTGTCTTGGGAAATTGGATCAAGTTGCAAGCACATAAAATTAATGAGTTTTTTATACTTGAAATGAACAACATAAACAATCATAAACAACCATCATAATAAACACATAACACAACAAAATGATAAAGGAGTTCACTCCTCTCTTGGGCTACATCTCCTAGTCCAACGTCTAATGGATCATTTTCATTATATGCTCAAAGTGTTAAAATCAATGCTTTACAATGCTCAGAATGCAAATAGATGGCTTCAAAATGTCCAAAAACCTCTAGCTGGGCTCTTCTTGCATCTGGTTTGGCCAAAATGAATCTGTCCTCGGTGAGTTTCCCATGCCAAAACCCAACACCACACGTTGTTCTGCAAATTGGGTGGATTTGTCACACAGTTAGGGGCTAGCACCTTTCCCGACGGAGGTTATGGTCATGTGGCCCCATGTGGTTGAGCGCTGACCTATTTCTCGTTCTCGTCGGCTTGACCGTTGGAACCCCGCGTTGTTGGTCGTATGGTAAAGAGTATGGTGATTGCGGGCTGGGGCTAAGCCCCGACCCTTCCCCCCCACCAAATGAAACATATTCAAACTTAAATACAAGTTTTGGTGTATATGGTTAAGAAACAGAGCATAGGTGGGTTGGTGGCCCGACCTATGCAGAGACTCTACCCCCCACGAATGTTGGGGGTTCAACCCTCGCGGAGCCCATAAAAATTTAAACACATGAAACAAATACAGGGGTGCCACATGGCACCCTTCCCTTCATCCATGAGCATGCCACGTGTCGACTAGGGATTGGTCCACATATTAACTTGCCAACTTAGCTGCCAAATCACCTGCTATGTCAATTTCCCAGTCAGCCCTATACAATAGTACGGTCAGCTGCCACGTGGTCTGTACGAACTATACGGACTGTACAATCAACATTTTTTTTACCTGTTTGGGAAAATGGACAGAACGCGATATCTCCCTCATATGAATTTTGTTTGAGCCTGTTCAAGTTGCGTTGTGATCATGAGGACAATATCTACGCAATGAATCCATTTTCGAGAAACTTCGAGCACTTTGATTTTTGAGCATTTTTTTGATCCCCTAGATCAGGTGGCATAGCTCAAGCATCATTATTTTTTGGATTTTTTATTTTTTATGGTTGAAACTACCTCGAGCACTTTCACTATTTTGACTTTGAAGGCTCTTACACATAGATCTTCATTGCTTTTCTTAGGACCTTGATGGATGACTTATGAAATGTTAATCGTGAGAAGAGAAACATGATGGATGGTATGGAAGTGAACATGAAATATGGAAATGAAATACACTACATTCCCCCTAGTTCTCTAGTAGTATGACTTCACTCAAGAGGTGACAACATTTATCTAGAAGAAAATTATGACCCACCATGGTATCTTCTAACAAAAAAGTAAATTTTTTGTGATGCATTATTAGATTACATTGATGGCCACCAAGTACACAACTTGCATAAGAAGCATTAACACCATGTCTAAGAAAGAAATCCATACATGAAACCATAGTAGAACAATTGAAGTGAACAAACTAAACCAAGAGAACCTAGGACCATGTGTGTGAAAGTATAGTGTACCATATGCAAGCACATATATCATTTGAGGTGTATGAGATAGGAGCTAATATACCATTGATGAAGCATATGAGGGAAACTGAGAAAATCTCACCGTGAGGTGAGATCATCATGTAACTGAAGGAGAATTGAAAATAATGAGTTTGAGTTCGAATGAGATGAGTGAGAGTGCTCATGTGAACTAGAACGCCACAACGCTAGAAGGACGGCTCAGGTACTAGTTTCTCATGAAACATCCTAACATCATATAAAGGGGAAACAACTTTAAAAGAGGGAATTAGTGGAATCATAACGGGCATGTGATATGTTATGAGTCCAAAAAACTTAAAGACTATGAACATAATTGTTCCACATAGGATTTGGAACTTGCTGCCATAGTGCATGCATTAAATATGGAGAGGCATTACTGAATGGGAAGAAAATTTGAATTTAGAATAGACTATCATAATCTTAAATATTTATTTCAACAACAAAATATAAATATACATAGAATTATATCATGTAAGGGATGGTTTCTTGAACGAATCAATATAATCTTTTTTAACATTTTGAATGCAATTCATTGATGGGATTATCATGAGGAGATTCTCCACATTTATAGAATATCTTTCCTTCCCAAAGCTAATTGAGTTTTGAACAATTTATCTAAGTAAGAATGTTATGAGTACGTAGGTTTACACATTGAGTCACAATTGTAATTGTAATATAGTTGTTTAACTCCAACATCATTCAAATCCAAAAACTATACTACAATTAAGAATATGTTACATGATAAATTAACTGGGAACATACACTGAAGCTTTGACCATTCCAATTCTTAAATCCTCTTTGTTCTTTTTAACTGCTTAAAGAGGACATTTCTGCTGATATAAATCAACCCTAAGGGATACAGAAAGCTAAATAATTATCATCAATGCTTTTTTAATAATGAAATAAGTCACTGCTGCAAATGATATAAACAACACGTTATTAGACTCTTACACCTTGACACTGATTGTAGAAATGGTTTCTTTGCCTTGAAACTTAACCTATGCTTTCCGTATTGGGAGGTGTAGTAGCAAACTTCCATGATGTACGATCCTCTGCCTCGCTGCATCTTGGACCTGCAATTTCTTGTTCTGGGACTGCATTTGTAATCTCTTCTAGATCCCGATCAGAAAACTTTAGACTCAATGACCCGATATTATCATCTAAATTCCCAGTTTTGGTTGTTCCTGTACAAAATCAATTAATTGTATGAATTTGTGTCAAGGTTGTAGTCATGAAATCAAAATTACCTTTTATAGTTCATATGTTGATTCTGTGTACCTGGAATAGGAACAACATCATCCCCTTGATGGAGAACCCATGCCAAAGCTAGCTGTGCGGGTGTGCAGTTATGCCTCTTTGCAAGACTTGCAACTCGATCAAATAGAATTCCATTCTTCTTTAGATTCTCTGGTTGAAACCTTGGGCGGCCACTCTATAGACATGAAAAGATATATCCCATGTCAGTTACAACTAATAATTTCAGTGTCGCTACAACTAAGTTACAACAAATTTACCGCCACGGTATGAAACACAAGGTACAGAGCTTGGATTTCCTCAGCGACAATTTCAGGCTTCGTAGAGGAACAATTAGACTTATAGCAAGGAAAGATCACTTATTTGATTTCCTAAGTTTATATAAGTTGTAGAGCTCCAAGTAGTGCAGTCACAGAAAGTACAACAGAGTGTAACCCAAATACTAATTAAACCATGAATAATTGAGAAAATCGCTGTCAACTTTATAGAAGTATGCAATATTATGAATTATATGTGAAATATATAAATATATTTCCTTAATTGGGGAGGGGCTGAGCACATTGTTTCCAAGTGATGTGCTACACACTGACGTGTGCAAGTAACAGAAATGGTGGTACTTTGCCATACGAAAAAAAAGATAATGCCTCCTAAATGGAATACAATGAATGCAAGAGAGATAATCATATAGTGATGACCCACTTTGAAGGAAATGCCAAATTAATATTAATTGATTGACAAAGCCCTAACGCAAAACTAGTGATGGTGTGGCTTACATACAAAGACTAGGGTCGATACAGCCTACACGCAAAGACAGTTACTGTCATGGAAAATATAGCAGAACGTTTGATTAACTGTGTGCTTGATAATTCAATACAGATTCAAACAAGCAAAATACATTCCTTTTAATCTCAGTATAGATTATGACAATGCTATCAAGCCATAAACTGCATGCAAGAAATATAACGGGAAACAACAATCACGCTATAAATACAAGGGATGGTGGGAAAACAGCTTTGTTAGTTGATAAGCAAGAAGGAATTACACTAGTATGTAGGAAAACTTAGATCACACCCATGGTCATTCTAGAAAATGAGCATGTTTTTATACATTTATTCTAGAGTCCAAATCGCAATTGGTATGACCCCAAGGGGGCATATATGGGGGTAAATGTATATGTAATAGAGGTTGACGTAATAAAGGGCCCACATGTCGAATGAGTGAGATATGTATATATAGAGGTCACTATAGTCGTTGGTCACAAACATAGGAATATATGATTTTGATATATGAATGTATTGGAGTTATTTTGAGGAGGTTTTCTACTCTATAAAGAGTTATTATGTAGCTCATCTCTATTATCTCTTTGGGAGTTTTACTCGAGATTAACATCTTGTATACATTTTGCGTTCTCCAATTTATTATGCTATTTCAAGGATTTGGTATATAACATTTGGTATCAGATTGGATGATCCTTGGTTTGGCTCCTTCAAAGGAGTCATCTTACCATTTTTCGCTCTAAATTTTTTTGGGGTTATCTTTAGTGAGTGAAATTTTTAGGGTGCATAGAGGCCATAGCGAAGTACCTTGGACAGAAATTTCAGATTCTAGTTCACTCTTTCAGAGTCACAGGTTGTGGAAATTAGGGTTTTTGACTAGTCCTAAAACTAGTCTCAAACAAGTGTTCTCAGTAAAATAGTTATATCTGAAGCTAGCAAGCTCCAAATCCAATGCCACTAGTTTTATTGGAAAGAAGACAGACCAGGGTGTTTTAGATCCAAATTTCAGATTTGGAAGTGAATAATTGGCGACATCGCAGCTTGTACAAGTTTGGTCTCCTGAAATAGGGCAAAAACAAAAGTCCTCGTAATGTGAGCATAACTTTCTCTTGGAAGGTACAAATTGAATGGAACTAGTGGGAACCTAAAGATAACATCATAAAGTACATCTTGTAAAATTTTAGCAACAAAGGACTATATCTGGTGAAGTTGTAACGGATTAAGGTCGACCAATAGGATAGTTGGAAGTTGTAAAAGTATGATAAATTAAAATTATCATAACTTTTGACTGGAAGGTCCAGGTGAGGTGATTCAGAATCTGTTAGAAAGAGGAAACAAAGGAGAACATAATAATAGAATTTATATGATTAATTGGGATAAATATTGAAGGTTTTATAGAGTTTTAAGTTGAGGATTTTGACTAAGCCATAGTTGTTCAAGGAAAGAATTATTGTCAATACCATTTTTTTGTGGAAAAATAAATAACTTGAATGAATATAAAGAAGAAATTTCCAAATTGAAGAAGGATAATGAAGAACTAAAAGAATGGATTAAAGAGTGTTATTCCATTAATAAAGAATGGATCAAGGTGGTTCGAAAATTAAAACAAGAAAAGAATGAGTCAAGTGAAGAATTGAAAAAGAAAGATGAAGAAATCATAGGGTTGCATAAACATAATCAAGACCTACTTAATGATTTTAAGAATATGAAAAAATGTTTACAAGTGTTTGAACCAAAGAATATGGATGAAGATATTACCAAAAAATTTGAAGATAATATTACCAAAAGACTTAAAAAGGAAATTTGCAAGAATGTTGAAGCAGCCTTAAATACTGATGAGGTAAAATCATAAATAAAATCTAGAATTGAATAAGGACATAACAATTTGATGGATGGCATCACATTGTACCTTCAAAAGGAGAAGCAAGACAAGATTCAAGGTCACTAGAAATACTTGAAGAAGTTGAGCTCCAACTTGAGAATGTATCAAATATGATGGTATTACTTCAAAGGAAAACCATTAAAGGTGAAACCATATTGACACTCTCATTTCCAAGAAAGACAAGAATATTTACTTTTTGTTGGGTTGTTATATTCTTTGCAATGAAAGTCAAGATGGATCAACTGATAGTCGAAGTCGAAGATCAAGGTGGTTCGACTGGGTAAAGTCGAAGTCGAAGGTCGAGGTGGTTTGACCGGGTAAAGTCGAAGTCGAAGTCGAAGGTCGAGGTGGTAAAGACATCGATAGCAAGTCGAAGAGGTCAACCGACAAGAGGTCGACAGGCGGGTGTGTGGCAACCGAATGAAGGTAGACTAGTAATTCGACTTGGTAGTCGACTGTAACAAAATTCCAAGATTCATGGGATTTGTAGCCAATGATTTGCATGGATCTATAACCGTTTTTGGGCACCTTTTCTTTAGGGTTTTTCCTACTGTAAAGCCTATAAAGAAGGTGTGTTGTAATGTTGTAAAAGCGAATAATCAATCTTTAGAGAAATCATTTTAGAGGTTGTTGGTCATGTAGCTGTAAGTTGGATTGGCTCCAGGGTTGTACTTGTGTAAAACAAGAAGGTATGATGTCGATTGTGTCTTAGGTGTGGACCAAGGTTAGACATATAACCTTTTATTATGAATGAATAAGACAACAAGAGAGCAAAATGCTCAAGGAATGTTGGTTTTCCCGGTCTGGGTTTCCAGGGTAAAATCTTTGTGTACTGTGTGTTTGCTTTGTCATTTACTTTCTTGATTAAATATTTCTTCCTCTCTTCTGCTAGGTTGAGCGTGGAAGTGTTCCTCATTTCCTAACACGTGGTATCAGAGCTTGGATTAACAACCTTGGATCTGAGCTAAACCCCAGTTTCAGTAAAAGTCGTAAGTCAAAAGTCTTTAAAAGATCGTGTTAAAGAATGGTGAGCAACTCGAGAATAGAGATTGAAAAATTCAATGGCTAGAATTTTGAGCTTTGGAAGTTTAAAATTGAAGATCTCCTTGTAGATCGAGAATAATGGACAACAGTCTATCCAGGTACCATGCCGACAGGTATGTCGATGAAAGATTGGGAGAAACTCGAGAGAAGAGCAAGGAGTACGATTCGACTTTGTCTTGCAGATTCGGTATTGCTGAATGTCTCAGGTGAAGATTCGGCCAAGAAATTGTGGGACAAGTTAGGGAGCTTGTACCAGTCAAAATCTCTGGTAAATAAGTTGTTTCTCAGAAATAAATTGTATCTTCTGAGGACGAGTGAGGGAAATTCGGTGACTGAGCATTTAAATGTGTTTAATACCATTATAAGCCAATTATCTTCTGTGGATATTAAAATCAATGAGGAGTGTTGCCGTCCTTATACACACTTGCAAATGTGAGCTAAGCTTGACTCACTTAGTGTGTCCTTGGAGGCACAATGCCTAGGTTCACAACCCACGTTGTCACTTTGACTGGAACCTCTTCCGTCTAGGCTTACTCCTAGGGAAGCCAAAGGGGGTAGACCTTAGTTACTAGATGTGTTAAAGTTAAGTTCTAGGAGTTAGTTTTAATTATTTACAAGGTTTGGGGAATTCTAATCCCAAGATGCTAAGGCAACAATGCAAGGTGCAAGGGTTAGCATGTAAAGCAAGCCTTTTCCCTAGGTCAACTAAGACTAGTGCCTAAAGATTGGGCAAGGGGTCAACTATGTTAAGGGGTGTTTTGTTACAAGTAGATTACAATATGTTTACAAGATTACAAAAGAATAGATTAAACCAATGAATATTAGATACAATTATTCACAAGAAAAATGCTAAGATACAAATGATACAAAGAGCAAGCCAACCACGTTTTATCTTATGTGTGCAGGATATCAACACATCATCACATCATCACATCAACACATTCAAAGAAGATTTAGAGATCTTAAGCATAAGTATTACTAAGATTGATGAAGATGATCCACATTCTTAGTTATTAAACCCACAAGTGATTATTAGATTTAGTCCAAGGTTTAGTTATTAATCTTTCTTAAGAGTTATCAAATTTTATTAAGCTTTCACCAAAGCCTCCTCCTTCTATTGCCAAATAACTGTTGGATGCTTAATAAGTGTTGTCACCCTAGCTTCATAGGTCAGCCCAAAACAAGAGTACTTCTCGGAGAGGACACATCCTGTGCGCCATGAGACAGTCTCCTACCTACACCCTCCGTTGTTTTCCTCAAGCCCCGTTTTAGATGGTGAAGATGGTGATCTAAGGTACCCTAATTAGTCTATTAAGTATATATATGGATTAGGTGGACTTTTAGGTGATTTTTAGAGTGTTTTGAAGATTTTAAGACACTTTTAAAGTGTGATTTAGTGATATGGACGAAACTTATATGAGCTTAAAAATGTGTTGCTTCAAGCTTATGCAATTAAAAGTGTGAACACATGTAAAGCAAATAAAGATCGCTGAAACAGATTTAAGCTATCACATGCACTTATAAGCTTGCTATTAAAGAAAAATCACATTAGCAAGGACAACTTGCCTTCAAGATATGGAAAGAAAATTTAGTGTGTGTTTGCCTACTTAACCATTAAACAACATT
The DNA here is from genome assembly GCA_009831015.1 of Picea engelmannii. NCBI lineage: Eukaryota > Viridiplantae > Streptophyta > Pinopsida > Pinales > Pinaceae > Picea > Picea engelmannii. The sequence goes on from ML778290.1 coordinate 761,373, forward strand.
CAAGCCCAAGCAAGTGGCTTCCAATAGATATAAACAATAGAGAAATAAACCATTCACTTATTTAAGCATTTAAGATCTAAACATGTGCATGAAGAAAAGACTTGAAAATTAACTAAGCAAGTAAAAGATCTAGTTAGGTTACTTATTATGTTGCCCAATAGGCTTAAGACAATGATTATGTGTTTGATCTAAAACAAAAGTAGCTATAGCATTAGCCCATAGATCATTAATCACATCATCAACCACTTAACCTTACCTATTTGGGTATTCCTCTCCCAACTAGGTAGGCAATTAATTTAGTTTTCTTAGTTAGCTTAAGTTCTTTTAGAATTTAGAAATTAGGGCAAACAAGTAAAGAGATAGAGAGAGACTAAGAAGCAAGCTAGATAACTAAGCAACCAAACAAGCAAGCAACTTCAAACCCCACGGCCTAGGTCTAAAAGGTGCCCTCACCTTCAAAACCTCACGGCCTAGCTTAAAAAGGAAGCAAAAATGCCTAAAAAAGAAACCCTAAGCTAGATCTAACTACCCCAAAGACTCACACGTGGGAGGGGGCCGTACCACTTTCCCTCCCACAACTATGAGCCAACAAGCAATCACAAAAAAGAAGAAAAAGTGCAAGAAAACCCTAAAAATTGACAAGAGGGTTGAGAAATAGCTACCAATCCCTTTGGGGGGTCTTCTAGTGTTGTGTAGATGTCTTTGGGCAGCCAAAACTCCTTCTCAACCAGATTTGAAACCTGCTAATCAGCAAGGTATCCTTGCTAAAAAATGCTACACACAACCAACCAAAATGAGAGAAAACCCTTGCTTTTTAGGGCAAGAATTTTCCGCAAGTTATATGTGTAAAAATTGACCTATCTAAACATGTTATGCTAGCTGAAAATGAATGTGAATGAACAGCAATATAGAAGAAGAGTAAAGAGAGAAAAGAGCTTGGAGTGTAGTTGGGTCTCAAGTGATCCTTCTTGCTTGAGGTGTTCCCAATGAAACCTTTGAGTTCAACCTACAAAACCCTTGTTAGATGATACACATACATGGATAATATATTGAATATGTTAATAAGATGACACTTCAATCCTATCTAACATATCAGGACATATAGATCTACAAAAACATGCATTGATAAATCCACCCAAATAACACTTTACCTAGGATCCAATGTATATAATCACCACAACAAATTGATACAAGTTTACCTCATGTGCATAAGAAGAACAAGCACATGCATTGCTCCTCTAGTTATCCTCCAAAGTTTTCCTTTATTATTACTCAAGAAAATGGATTTTGGAGAGAAAATACTCCAAAACCCTAAGAGAAGAGAATGGAAGAAATGGAACAATGGAGAGAAAGAGAAATGAAAATCAAGTAGCATAACAATAGCTCAAGATATGGTGAGTTGGGAGTGATAAATGAGATCTATTTATACTTGAAGAGGCAAACCTACCTCTCTTGGATCAATGCCAAGTGTCCACCACCAAGCAATAGAGTAGTTCTCAAGGCTAGGGCGCACCACCTAGGGTTTGCAAAAGAGATCTAGGGTGTGGAAGGGATGGAAAATGTTGGGATCAAACAAAATGAATGTGGGAGGCCTTGGGATTGATGCCAAGGTAGAGGAAAGGTTTAAAATAATTTAAAAAAAATAATTTTTTGAGTTTTCAAGAAGAGGGGGGCGTAACTCCTCTTGGAGGGCGCACCTCTTGGGATGGGGAGATGAATGGAGGGTTGGATGTGAGGTAAAAAAGTGTGGAAACACTCTAGAAGGGGACGTGGGGGGTAAAGGAGGGTTAAATATGTGAGAGGGGAGCCCCCCACACACTTAAAACTTAGTTACAATGTTCCCTACTAGGAAAAACGTCAATCCCCCTAGGGGGGCATAACTTTTTATTGAGGAGAAGTGGAAAAGAGTTAGACAAGGTTGAAAAAGGTTGGGAGGGTCATGTTATGGTTAGGGGGTCTATCTCTAACCATCATTTCACCTTTTCACATCCTATAACTCATTATTACAACTTTTACATTTTGCCATGTTTGGACTTTAGTAATTAAAATTGTTGTTTTAGACTGACTGACACTCCGGGTGGACAAACCCATGGCTAAAGTTGTTCGATTGAGCTGAAACTTGGTCCATGGATGTAGGGGGTGCTATTCCATTTCTTTTGAGCACAAATACCCCTATCAAAAGTCCAAGGACCTAGTTTTTACAATTATTGCTCAAAAATAATTAATTAATTAAATAATTAAACCTCCAAACTTAGGGAAATTTAATTAAAAATTAATTAATTAAAAAAAACTAACTTAGACTCGACGRAATTCCGCGAAACTTTCTAAGATGTCTTGCATGGTCATTTACAATGATTCCCTATAATAGTTACCAAAACATAAGCCCACTAGAACAACATTCACCACTTTGGAGGAATTATTGCAAGTGTGAGGGAAAAACTCAAGGGAAATCAATAAGGTTGAAAAGCCCAACTGATAACCTGAGGATAAAAAACCCTCGGTGAAAGGAACTCTTCCAGTGAACCGATCCCAAGGTAACTGACCTAGACATGACTCATGCAGACCTATTATATTATTAACCCATGCAGGGGTGCGGAAATTCCATTTACAAAATAAAGTGTTGGGGCCAAACACTGCCCTGTAGGACCAAAAGTCTTCGATGACATGGCATCTGATGATGCATCTCTTCATGGCACATGAGTTGACCACCTGTGTTGGAGAGGCGGTCAACAAGGAGCATAAATGTATTAGCCTATTATGTTCTTTGCTAGACTCCTGGGATAGCTTAGTCGTGGCTATAGGAAGTAAGACAACCACATTAGTGATAGAAGACGTGGTTGCATCTCTACCGTCAGAAGAAATGCGAAGGAAGAACATGGAAGGATCGACCAAATATGATTTAGTGGTGAGAGGTCGAGCAGTTGACAAAGATAAAGGAAAATTCTTCGGTAGAAAGTCTAAGTCAAAGGGTACATCTAAATCCCCGGTTCAGTCGACAAGAAGATGCTAGAAATGCGGTAAAGCTGGGCATTACAAAAATGACTGCAAGTCGAAGGCAATGGAAGTCAGTATAGGATCTGACAAAAAATAGTCGATTGAGAGAAAGATGACTCCAGATAAGGGAGGCAATGTGTACTTGGCGTCGACCAGTACACACTCAGATCAAGATGTTTGGTTGATCGACTCAGGAGCATCCTATCATATGACACCACATAGAGAATGGTTCTGCGAATATGAACGATATGAAGGAGGAGACGTGTTCTTGGGGGACGACTCGACAACCAAAATTGTTAGTCGAGGAAGAGTTTGACTGATACTACAGGATGGGAGGGGTAGAGAACCCTTCTAGGTGTGCTACACATTACGGGTTTGGCAAGAAACCTAATATCTATCAGCAAGATGAGTGATGTAGGGGTGCACACTGTATTTTAGAAGGATTCATGCAATATGGTCAGAGGTGAAATGGTTGTAACACCCTGTTTCCCCCAGTTTGTAAAAATAACTGAATTGGAAAAGAACTGTGGCAAACTCAGAAATGAGAATGTGTGATGTGAATGGACCTTGTGGAAAAGGTCGATGAATGTGAATGCTATTATGAATTTATATTGCAGGATTGCTGAGAGGGGATATGCTGAAAAAGAGACCACGATGGCTGGAGAAAGGTGGTGGAAGGCACCTGGAAAGGTGGCGTTAACTTCCACCGAAAATCAATACCATATTTGGACTTCACTGGCCCAGAGAACCAAGAGCGGCTCGTTGGCCCGTATTAAATGCCTCACATTTAATATCCCACCGGCTGGTAGGTAAATGGCTCCTCAAGAATTAATGAGGGATGGGGGGAAAGGAACCGCCCATCCGTAGGAGTTGCAGACCTGACCAGTGCACAGAAAATCGTGCCACGCGCAACCTCGCAAGAGGATAAGGCGTGGGGGAGAAGCGATTGGGGGGGCAGATGCAAGGGGAGAAAGAGAACTCCAGCGATATGCAGAGTGAGTGATAGCAGAGAAGACGGAGAGTAACCTTCGCTCCTGGTCACTGGCAAACAGAGACGCAGTCTCACAACATCGTGGTCTCAGCTCGGGGGTGGCTAGTGGTAAATCCGCTGGGAGTCGCTGAGCCTACGGTTGGGTGGCAGTTGCATAACCCCTGGTGTTACTTTCTGATAAGTGTTTTGCCTTTGGCATCTTGAAATATATGTATTCTGACATTTATGATCATAAGCTATGAAATTGTGAATGATTTCATTATAAGAATGTCTTTATGGTGTCTTGATCAGTACTGGTAGTTGTATGTTTATATCAGTGTTGATTAAGTCGGCGATTTTTCGCGACTTATTGAAAAAATCGCGACTTTTTCCCCCTGCCGACTTTTACCCTGGAAAAAGTCGCGATTTTTACTCATTTTAAAAAGTCGTGACTTTTACCTTAAAAGTCGCGATTCGATTGTAAAAGTCGTTGGGCATCATCAATCCGCGCGTATAAGGGCGATTTTTGATTTTTTTGGGGTCATTTCTAAATCATTGTTTGTGGAGAAGGAAGGAGAAGGGTTTGTGGTCTTCCTCAATGACTGTGGGGGCAACTTAAAAACCATCATCATCACCATCAAGGATTTCTAAGTGGAGCAAGGGTTCAATTTCATTTGCCAACCGGTGTTGAATCTTCCATTCATAGGTATGTATCTAAATCCCTCAATGTTAATGCTTATTTTCTATAGATTTTTGGAAGTTTGCTTGCCTCTTTGCTTGCCTACGTTTTGCTTTTTTTTTTGGTCATTTTGCCATGATTTTCTTGCCCATAGAACAATGTAATGTTATTTTTTTTTGGGACAGCAAGCTTGAGCCTTGCTGTTAATTTTTTCTCCAGCCTCTTATTGTCATTTAAACTCATTTTTCATTGCTAATAATCTAACCTAGAGGTCTGATTTTTTTTACCAATGGGCTGTTATTTTTTTTTTAGTGGGGTTTAATATTGTTTTTTTGTTTTTTTGTGCCTTAGGGTTGAATTTTGAAGCTGTCAATTTCATCAAAAAATATGCCGAAGCCTTTGGATCCATTTTGGGTGTATGGGATCCCTGAAGATGGGACAAACCGACAAAAATTGAATTGCAAATTTTGTGGGGTGAACATGTCAGGAGGGATTTGCAGGTTGAAATATCATTTAGCTAAAATCCCCGGGCATGATGTTGGCCCTTGTCCTAAAACAAA
>ML778290.1:777909-789694 GCA_009831015.1 Picea engelmannii
CAAGCTTTAATGAAGGAATTTGCGAAGGAGTTTTACCATGCCCCTTTGGAGAATTCGGAAGATGTTTCGAACTGGTAGAAGAAGAAGAAGAAGAAGAAGAAGATGATGGAGGAGGAGAGGGTGGTGGAGAAGCACCATTCCCTTCATTTCCACCTGGAGTTTTGTCACCACTGCCTCCCTTATGCATTGAAGGGTTGGAGCCTTCACCCTGCGACAATATGTTCCGTTCCATCAAGATCTTCCTCATATCTCTCAACTCCATGACAGCCTCTCTGAGATCTTCATTTTCAGCCGGAACACGTTCATGACTTTCTGCACGAGCCATGCTTGGTGAATGTTTCTCTGAAACTTGCGGTGACTGAATCTGCTTCCTCCTTGTCGGATGAGAACTTGGCTCCACAAGTTGACCTTCTCCTCTTGTGAGTTTCAACCTTGTGAGCATCAGAAACAAAACTTGCAAACAATCAAGTCTTCAAAACCAGTGCTCTGATACCAACTTGATCTAAAAATGAAGAAGACTTGAAAAACTTGAAAATTATTGCAAGTGAATGTTATGTGTTTAAAGCAAATGGATCAGTTTGCAACACATAGATTAAAGGATTACTTATGCAAATTACACATAGACAGCAGCATAATCATTGAACATAAACACAAGCACAACAATTGATAAAGGAGTTCACCCCTCTCTTGGGCTACATCTCCTGGTCTAGCTTCCAATGGATCATTATTATTAATTGCTCAAAAGTGCTCAAAAACATGTCTTACAATGCTCAAACTGACAAACCGATTGCTCCAATGGCTTCAGAGCATCCCAAAACCCCTGTCTGGGCTCTTTCGGCACCTCAATCGGTCGAAAAACGAAGAAGTTAGGCCTCCTGGAAGTCTCCCTCTTCAAGCTTGCTGTCTCTGCATCTACAAAACGCACCCCCCTTCATTGAACCTGGCTCACACGCATTTTAAAGTGTGAAAACCCAGCACCGGGCGCAACCGCGCCAACGGTGCAAACCGTAGGACGGTTAAGGGCGCGCCAGCCCCTAACCGCCTAGGCACCTGGGCATATGGCGTAATGTGACCTCGCGCATGGGCAAAAGTGGTTAATGGTTATAACCGTTGAAACTTCCTCCGCACTCCAGGTCGCGGGCATATGGCATACGACATGTGACCAAGGGTCATATCAAAACCCCGCGCCAACAACCGCGCACATATAACATGGTCGCATGTGTTATGTAATAGGACCACGAGTCGGGGCTAGGCCCCGACCCGACCCCCCACCAAAACGATACAAAATGCAACTTAAATACAATATTACCCGCATACATATTAAGAAACAATCGGCGGCATGTTGGTTAGCAAAGGACTTGTAAAGGCTTACATAGTGGGGGAGGTCCGGGGGTCGAACCCCGCGGACTCCCATAACATTTTACATACAACCAAAAACCAAACAATGAGTGACACGTGGCACCCATGGATTGGGCCACGTGTCCTCATACCATTTGCCACCAAACGGACACGTGTCATCTCCTGATTCGTCAACAGTCAACCAACCATTGCTTTCCACGTCACTTATGTACGATCGTACGGTCCTGCCACGTCAGACCGTACAAACTGTACGGACTGGTACAGTCAGCATCAAATTTTTTTCCTTGTTTGGCCTGACGAACAGATCGCGATATCTTCTCCATATGGAGTCCATTTGACAAAGTAAATATACCGTCAGAATCAGGAAGAAGAGATGGACGCAATGGCACTGTTTTCGTCGCATTCCGAGCACTTTGAAATTTGAGCAAAAATTTGATCCCCTGATCAGTATTAGTGCTCAGAATTGCAAGAAAATATCATGGAAACTTAGCACTTAACAAGTAGATTGTTTAGCAACTAACACAAGCAATTTTTGAGTGAGTTAGATGTGAGTTATGTAGGTGTATGCAACAAATTAGTATAGATTAGTATGGCTGTAGCAGTGATTTGCAACAACATCAAGTTAACCAATGAATTAGTTTAATTTAGAGTTAGTAGAAGTTAATAAAAGCTTCAAGGAAGAGTGTTTGAGTGTTTGATCAACCTTCTAACAAAAGAGAGACAAGAGACTAGTGCTTTTAGGGTTTATGGAGTCAATTATATCAGCACATTAACTTGGAGAGACAACAATGATTATACTTGTCTAAAAGATAACTAGGTGGAAGCTTGAGAAGTAGTACCTTAAGTTCTCAAGCACCAAGCCTCAAAGAGAAGGTTCAACTAGGATGTAAGCACTTCTAGGCCCTAGTGATTTCTCCTATTCTTAGACTCTTGAAAAATATTTAATGCAATAAGAACTAGACAAAACTTCTAAAGTTCTAGCACTTTAGGGCTCTAGAAGTTTGTCTAGACAAGATCTTCTTAAGCAAAACTAGCAAAATAAAAAACTAGAAAGAAGCACCTTATGTTTCTTACTCCTAGGGTTTCAAGCAAGCAATTTCATAATCTTACATATGAACAAGTAAACATACCATAAACATTTATCATGAAATAAAAATTGCAGATTTTCTTACTTCACCAAGAATAATCAAGCACCAAAACCCTAGATTTGCCAAAATTTCACCAAGAAATGATCCAAAATGCATCCAAAATAGCCTCCAAGAAAGTGTGCCTTGGTAATTTCAGCCAATAACCCCTTTAGGAGGAAACTTTCAGTCCTCCCTCTTGTGAGAGGTGAGTTGTGATGTAAAAATTAGAGTACTTTATGTTTATTTATACAAAATTTTGACTTTTAAATAATTTTCAGGTCAAAATAAGGTCAACCTGGCCAATTTACAATAAAATTCAATTTTGACATAATAAAAATTAATTAGCATCTAAAGACACCTCCAAGGGTGACGTCATGCCCTTCTAGGGTGATGTTGAGGCCCCAAGGTGGAACGTTGGGCCTAGAATGTAGAATTCTTGGCCTCCAAAGGCCCCAAATGAATCCCACACGTGCCACTAGTCTCATGAATGCCTCCAAAACGAAAACCCTAGCCTTGGATGATGTTCAGGGTCATGATGGTGATGTCCCGGGCCTTCAAGGGCCAACATCCATGTGGAAGAGAAAGATCCCCCTGGGTCTAGGTCTGCCAGGGTGCCTCCAAAGACAACGTCCTTCTTTCTTCCTGATGCAAGTCTTCAATGTCTTCTTTCCCCTAGCCGGGGTTACAACATCCATCTGTGGGATTTATGCCCTCATGAAGGTATGACCTAATCATTCCCTCATGTGTACTTGTCCACTGGGCAAGGTCCTGCAGCAATAACAAGTACGCCCTCCAGGGGTTCATAAGTCACAGGAATCATAGCATATAAATCACATCCAATAATTAAATTACCCAAACATGTGCATCAACCCCCCCTTAACCCAGACAAATTCTCAATGGCGTTATGCAATTTGACAAGTTAGGTTTGGAGAGGGTCCCAGGGTGTCCTATTGGGATAACCTTCATTAAGTTTGGGGTGTTTCCCAGGTGGTAGCCAATCCAGGTCATGTAAGTGTATGAGGTAGCATGGGGTAAATGTTTGGGCATGGGGTGCAGTGATAATAGGGAAATGTAAGTCTTACCTGTGGGTGCCTTTGTAGAGGGCAAGTTGCACCTTGTCATAGATGCCATTGTTTCCTAGCCCATTTACTGCCATTTACTCTTAGCTTTATTATCTTTTGATCTTTTTCTTTTGTGCTTCAAGGGAAGAGTTTGAGGGACACTGCCCTGGCTTGGTGACCAGAGGTGACATCGTTATCCACAAACATTTCATGGAGATGAGAAGGTTGGCTCGTGATGAGACCCCCTTTCTCTTGGCTATGCTACCAAGAGCCACTACCTTGGTTTTGCTGAAATTTAAGAGGCCAACCTGCATACACAAACAAACAAACGATTAATTCAGTGGTTAGCTAGTGTTCCCAAGCGAAAAATTGGCTTGGGAACATTATAGTGGTATCTATATGCGTCGAAGGAAGAAACAAACAAGTGAAACATAAGCCGAGATGGAGGGTTCAAGTGATGACATTGAGCCACAGGGCTTGGCATTCATAGCACAAGAGTTCCATAAGTCCATAAATCAGACAGAAAGTACATGGGTCAACCACTTACAGGAGTACCAGGAAACAAATTGTAGGGGACAGGACGAAATATCTGAAACCTTGAGGAAGGTAGATGCAAACCAGACAAAGATAGCAACAATGTTGATGGAAATGAGTCACAAGGGGAAAGGTCCAGAGACGTATGAGAACAGGGAAACGAGTGGATCTCATGGAGGGAACAGGTATTATACAGAGCATATTCCCAATCATCAGTCTGAGGGGAGCCATGGAGGGGCAGCACCACATGGACAGACAGGTAGCAGGGCTACTCCTAGGCCGTACTTGCCCACGTTCACAGATGAACCTACACAGCATGAACCCATAGATGAATTTGTTGAAAAGATGGCGCAATGTACCAGGGAGTACAACAATTTGAGTATGACAATTCAGAGGCAGATGACCCTAGATCAGTACTATCAACTCAAATTCAGAAACAAACCTAGGCCGAACCACAGGAGCAACTATGAGTTTGAGCGTAGGGCTAGGAAGATGGAGATTCCCTACTTTGATGGATCGGCCAAGATGACTGAACATGCGTGGGTACAGAAATTAGACACCTATCTGCAACTTAACCCTATGAGGGAGATGGAGGCCATCAAGTTTTCCACCATGTACTTGGATGGCAAAGCTCATGATTGGTGGTATCATGGATTTACCACACTTGGCCACAATCAGATAGTGGCATACACAGAGTTTACTCAGAGACTCATTGGCAGGTTTGACCAGGGGGATCCTGAGCTACACTTCCGGGAGCTCACATAGCTCATACTGACAGGAGCACCAGAGGTGTACATTGAGGAGTTCTAGAGGCTAGCAGTCATGGTATAGGACATATCACAATCCAGACTCATGATGCTCTTCACTGAGGGGTTGATGGAACCCTTGAAGGGTTGGGTGAAGGCTTTTAAGCCCACCAACTTGCAGGATGCCATATGGAGAACGAGAGATCTGGGACCAGCTGCAAAACCAAAATTTGTGCCTAGACCACCCCTTAACACCGAAGGTAGAGACCAAAGACCTCCACTGAACCCAGGAGGACGAGACCCAAGGGGGTTTGACAGGGGAAGAGGCAGGATGGACGAGAATACCATAAGAGAATTAAGGAGGAAGCAGCTATGCTACACATGCAAAGAGCCATGGAACCCATCCCACAAATGCATGGGCCGTGGCCAAGTTCACTACATAGAGGTGACATCAGACAATGAAGAGGATGAGGATTTCGGCCACATCCAGAACATGGAAGTAGACACCATCGAAACTACAGAGGAGGAGACTACAGATCATGACAATACGGCAGAGGAGAGAGCTACTTTGGCATCCATTAGTGGGGTGCCCAAGTACAACACCTTCGGAATGAGAGGAGTCTTGCAGGGACAGAAGGTGTCAGTATTGATTGATGGGGGAGCCTCCCACAACTTCATTGACTTAACATTACTACAAAGGAGGCACATACCCATGGTTGAGATTGAAGGATTCAAGGTGGAGGTAGCCGGAGGAATCACCATGTCATGTAACAGGTACATTCCAGGCATGAAGCTTACATTGGGTAGGCATGACTTAGCGCAGGATGTTTATGTGATGGACCTTCTGGACACAAACATAATCATTGGGGTGCAGTGGCTCAGTACGTTGGGGCCTATCACCACCAACTACAAGACCATGGAGATGTCTTTTACAGAAGAGAGTGGAAGGAAGGTAGTCCTCAGAGGCATGACTGGTAACTCAGCCAAGGTAGTCACGGCCAAGAGGATGGAGGCCATTTTCAGGAGAAATGAAATCGTGTATGCTGTTGAGTGCAAGATTTTGGCACGTGTGGACGGAAAGGGGAAGATTCACTACACAACAGAGATTCACGAGATCATTGACAAACACAATAAAGTGTTTGGACCTATTCCACCAGGTGTGCCACCAGACAGGGGGTTTGAGCATATCATGGAGTTGGAGGAAGGAGCAAAACCAGTCATCACCACGCCTTACAGACACCCAAAGAAGTATAAGGACGAAATAGAAAAGGAAATCAAAGAGCTCTTGGACATGGGGCACATCAGGCCAAGTTCCAGCCCTTTTTCCTCTTCAGTAGTGTTGGTCAAGAAAAAGGATGGAACCATGCGCATGTGCATTGACTTCAAGGCACTAAACAAAAAGACAATAAAAAACATGTAACCTATTCCAAGGATTGATGAGCTTTTGGATGAGCTTCATGGGGCTGTCTATTTCACCAAAATTGACCTACGCTCTGGCTACCATCAAATCAAGATGAGGGAGGAGGAAATCCCAAAAATTACTTTCAAGTGTCAATACGGCCACTATGAGTTCTTAGTGATGCCCTTTGGCTTAACCAATGCCCCAACCACATTCCAGTCATGTATGAACCATGTCTTCAACAAACAGTTACAGAAGCATCTTCTTGTTTTCTTTGATGACTTGTTGATCTATAGCAAGACGTGGGAGGAGCACCTTCAACATGTGGACCAGATCTTGACTATCATGGGGGATCAATCAATGTATGCCAAGGAGTCCAAATGTGAGTTTGGAATGACAGAGGTCCTCTACTTGGGACACATTATTGGAGTCAAAGGAGTACAGGTACACCAGGAAAAGATTCAGGCTATAGTGGAGTGGCCTACACCTAAAACCCTTACAGAATTGAGGGGATTTCTAGGCATTTTCTCTTATTACAGGAAGTTCGTCAAAGGGTTCTCACAACTTTGCGCACCTTTAACTGATTTGACCAAGAAGGGAGCTTTCAAATGGAGTGAGGAAGCCCAATTTACATTGGACAAGATGAAAAAAGTGATGAGCGCATGCCCAGTTTTAGCCTTACCAGATTTCAACCAACCTTTCACCTTGGAGTGTGATGCTTCCGGAGAAGGCATTGGGGTCATATTGATGCAAAATAGGCACCCTCTTTCCTATGAGAGTCGAAAACTCAGGAGGCCTGAGTTACTTTACACCATCTACGACAAAGAGATGTTGGCCATCATGCACGCTTTGGCCAAATTCAGGCAAATACTTGGTCGGTGCTAGATTTGTGGTGAAATCAGACCACAACAGCCTTAAGTACTTCTTGGAGAAGAAGGACTTAAATGAAAGGCAACAGAAGTGGGTCAGCAACATCCAAGCCTATGACTTTCACATTGAATTCGTCAAAGGGAAAAACAACGTGGTGGAAGATGCACTATCCAGGAGGCCATCAATCTATGCCATGACAGATGTATCAATTGATTGGAAGGACCTCCTTGTAATGGAATACTCAAAAAATCAGTGCTCTTGTCAGGTGATGGATGGGAAAATACAGGATGATAACTTCAGGGTCATCGATGGCATTATCTATTACAAGGGACGAATCTTTTTGGTTCCTGAATCGGCCTTCAAGGCCAAGGTATTACAGGCATGTCATGACTCACTAGTAGCAGGGTACCAAAGGATTGGCAAGACTTACAGGTAGGTAAGGGAGAGGTTCTCATGGAAGGGCCTCAAAGAGGATGTAATGAGTCACGTTAAGGAGTGTACTACTTGTCAAGAGAATAAGGATGAGCACACTCACCTAGCAGGACTGCTGCAACCCTTACCCATTCCGGAGCACAAATGGGAGAGCATCTCCATGGATTTCATCACAGGGTTGCCAAAGGCGCAGGGTAAGGATTGCATCTTCGTAGTAGTGGATAGGTTGACGAAATTTGCACACTTTTTCTCCATTGCTACAGACTCCAGTGCAACACAAGTGGCCGAATTGTTTTTTAGAGAGGTCTTCAGATTACATGGGCTACCCAAAACCATTGTTAGTGACAGGGACAGCCGATTTATGAGTACAATTTGGTAGGAGTTGTTTAGGCTAGTTGGTACGGCTTTGAACCCTAGCACTAGTTATCACCCTCAGACGGACGGGCAGACCGAAATAGTCAATAAATGGGTGGAGGGCTATCTCAGGAACTATGTAGCAGGATAGCAAAAGGCATGGGTTAGGTGGCTACACTTGGGGGAATATTGTTACAACACCACCCATCACATGTCCATAGGCATGACTCCATTCAGGGCGTTGTACAGTTATGACCCACTCTCTTTTGTAGAGATTGTTTTTGGTGATAGTAGAGCCCCTATGGTAAAAATTGGGTACAGCAAAGTCAGGACATCCCCAGGGAGATGAAGGATCATTTACAGAGGGCACAGAATCAGCAAAAGGTCCAAGCAGATAAACACAAGCTAGAGCGTACTTTTGAGGTTGGTGACTTAGTCTACCTAAGGCTCCAACCATACAAATAGGCTTCTATAAAGAGAAGTGGAGCAGAAAAACTCCAACCCCGTTTCTTTGGACCCTACAGGATCAACAGGAAGGTAGGGGTCGTGGCAATTGAGCTAGAGCTTCCACAGGGTAGCAGGATACACAATGTTTTTCACGTGTCCTGCCTGAAGAGGGCCATAGGCCAACACATGACCCCACTAGAGGTGTTGCCACCTCTAGATGAAGAGGGGCAACTGGTTCTAGTACCAGAAGAGATATTGGAATTTCGGGAGAAGAAACTCCAAAGGAGAAGCATCAAAGAATACTTGATCGAATGGAAGGATTTACCCATTGAGGATGCCACGTGAGAGAATGAACAAGTGGTACGGGAAACAGGTTTGGAATTGCCTGAGGACAAGCAATTTCTAGCAGGGGAGACTGTAATATCCCCCACCTCTTGATGAAGAGGTCTGGAAAGACTTAGTGGTCTAGACATCCACACTAGACCATAGTCTCATACAGCATGGGAAAAGGTCAGCTACCTCATTGTTATATTTCGAAGTTGACTTAGGAAAAAGGAAAAAGGATAAAAAGTAACTCAATGAAGAATTAGAACGCTGGAGGTTGAGTTAGGAGTTAACCTAAGGGTTAAACTAACTCAATAGGGAAATAGAATGGAAGTATAAAGGAAAGGCTAGGGTGCACCTTTCATTCATCTTGGATTTTGGTATTTTCTTGTTGAGCTCTTGAGCACACAGTTTTGAGGGTTTTGAGATTACAAACCCTAGAGAACAACTCAGTGGTGAAAGATTCCACTCACCTTGTTCCAAGCTTGGTCTCGGGAACAAAATACTCCACCCACACCATTCTACACTCATCACATGTTCCATCATCGATTCGGGAGGGCAGCAGGGCGTACCATTCAGGGTTTTCCAGTAGGGGCTCACCATTGCATAAGGAGACATTTGATCCAGCATTGTGAGAGAGCCTTGAGACATTCTAGCACTTGGGTTTTGCTTGCAGGACCTCGCTCATCAGTTTGGAGGTATTTGGAGGAGTTACTTCAGCCAGATTATTAGCTACAGATTTGGGACGACTTTGAGAGAAGGAGGACGTATTGGTGATTCAAATATTCTCAGATCTAGGGGGTCATACCTTAGATCTGATTGTGAGACTTCTCCAAGTGATTTGTGGCAGCCTGATCTATCATCCTAGAGAGTTTCAGGGGTTTTGGAGGCTTCCTTCATCCAGGCCGAATTATTGGCACTTCAGGGTTTCAGGAGGGCGCAGTCTTGATTAGGGTTTCAACAATTTGGAGGAGAAAGACTCAGCATTTGGGCTTCATACTTCAGGGAGGGATTTCCCTTGCCATGATCTATATTTTGGTGGAGTTTGGCATCACTTGGAGGTCTTCTTCAGCTGGGTCGAAACCTTGTTCTTCTCATCCATCCAGCAGGACGTGCCAGCAACTAGGAGGGTTGGATGTAACCCTAACTCTTTTGTATTTGGTCCTTCATTTCATATTCAGCCTTTGAAGGCTTATTGGGTATTGTCGGGAGCATTCTGTGGCAGCTCATATCTTTTATCTTGGATCCATCTGATGTTATTCCAGATCTGCTTCTATATTGTATCGGGTTCTTGCTTTTCTAAATAAAAAGGTCAGATCTGTGCTTTGGAGTTCCATATCTTGTGTATTGATTATATCTTGCATAGTATTGAGTATATCTTCATGAATTGTGTTGAATAACTGAAAATAACCCTAAGGCCGAAATTTAAGAGGTCAACCTACATACACAAACAAACAAACAATTAATTCAGTGGTTAGCTAGTGTTCCCAAGCGAAAAATTGGCTTGGGAACATTACATGAATTGTTTACATGGCTTGTATCTTAGGCATCAACTTACTTTGCATGATTTAAGGACTAACGTGTCGTATGAACATTGGTTTACTTTGTCTTATATTCTACTTTGTTTTGAATGGCCCTGACATGGTTCTTTGAGGGACATCTTGGGTTGTGCCCAGGATGTTGTGCCTTATTGCAGGACTTTGGCGTGTGTGATGATAGTAGTGAGTCATCCAGTGACTCAACGCCCTCAGATAGTGGCTCTCACACCCTTGGAACCTTAGACGATGGACTGGTGGGCTTGGTTTTGAGCAAGTTGGTCATTATGCCACATACATGGGCTAAACGCCCATGGGCTGGGCATAGCACCCCGGAGCTATTGTGCACAGAGGATGGAGGGTGTTGCCTTTGGAGGCACCTTGGCATTACTAGAGGACAAGAATGCACCCCTCTTGCACTTGGACGTGGCCTTTGGAGGCCTATGACGTCACTCTCTAGCCCTTGACGTCACCTTGGAGGCTAGGGTTTGATGGATGGTGCAGTTTTGAAGGTGGTTTGACTTGAGGAGACACATTGCATCACACTTTTGCACATTGGAGCATGATACATGACCTTTGAAGGCCAAACAATCCACTCCTTGAGGCTTGACATCATCTTTTTTAGCACCATGTCACCTTTCTAGGGCATGACGTCACCCTTTCTAGAGTTTTACTTTATGTATTTTTCATTTTGGCATATTGTAGAGGCAAAAGAAGGGGTCTTGATCCAGGTGGATATCGGTGGCCACCCACCTTCTCCAACTGGCCCAAAACATGTTTCTGGCAATTTTGGCAATTTACTATTTTTAGCAGGTTTTAACTTCCGGGGCCATTTTGAGGGCCTAAATGAAGGTTTTTCGAGATCGAGGTTCTCAATGATAGCCGAAGGCATGATTGAGCCCCCAAAATGAATCTCCTCGAAAACACCTTTCCAACGAGCTATTACACGCCTAAAACGGAGATCGTATGCAAAAGTTACGACTCCGGGAAGTTGATGTACTCACTTACCCAAACGGGGCCCACATGACTTTTGGCGCTTCATCTCCTAGAGTTAGGTTTTTGGATGTCTAGGACTTTTGGCATTCCTGTTTATTGTAAAAAGGCTTCTAGAGCCTCATTGTAATCATCTTCTTGCGAATGCGAGTAGCCGTCACATCTCTTCTCAGAGATAAGCTGCCACCATTCTAGCGAGTCTTTCACTCTATATTTTTACAGTCTCTGTACATTTCTCTAATTAATAGAAATTGTGTATTACTGTATATCTGTGTTTATGGTTGCATCTCTGATACATTTCTGTTATATTATTGAATATCTACAATATCTCTGTGCATTCCTTTATTATATCTCCGCTCTCATTTCATGCCGAAAATAATCCGGATCAATGGTATCAGAGCAGGCTGCTCTTGATTGTTTTTTTTCAGTGCATGTCCCCGACGAGGTCCGAGTATAGCAAATTGGGTCTCGAGCTTGTCTCTCTTGAGGACAATCGCTCTCGCACACCCAAGAAACCCTCAATGGCGGAAGAAAAGAAAAACGATGGAGCAGACGATCCTATCAGTCTGTTGCTTGAGCAAGCTCTCACGCGACAGAGGGACGA
>ML778291.1:0-17526 GCA_009831015.1 Picea engelmannii
TGTATATGAATTAGTATGAAACGCTATTGATTGTTAATTATGGCAGTAACTCATATGAACACTCTGTGTAGAATGTGTTTATTTGTTTAAATGCATGTGGATTATATAATACATGTATGAGTTATGTACCAAGTGGTGTTAAAGTTTCCTTTTAAGAGCGATTAAGCCATGGTAGCTGAAAAGGTGCGCTACATAGACTTATCATGTTGACTCCATCTTTGCCAACAATCAACAAATCTAAATTTAACCAAATCAAAACCATGAAGAGGAAATTATAGACCTTGGATGAGAGAGAGATGGCCTATAGGAGAGCATATAGGTTGGACTAGTTAGAAATCCTTCACCTACTATGTATTTGTTGTTCATTGGAGGCTTGAGAGCCAAGTATTATTATTGCAAGCTAATCCCAAAAAGCATTTAGTGGATTAGACTCTTCCTACCTACACTAAAGAGCATTAAAATTGTAGAATATTCTTGAGGGACTGTTGAACAGAGAAAGGGAAGATCCTCCTTATGTTTTATAGGGTAGTGTAAGAGAGTATCATGGTTGTTTAAATATTAGATGAGATGCATGAAGTGCTTTGTAATGAGAAAATTGACCAAGTGTGAGAGAAAATAGTTGGATTGAGTGAGTTAGAGGCATGTTTAGAGGTCAAAGGAGATGCATAGAGTGCTCTATAATGAGAAATTGGCTAAGTATGAGAGAAAATGGTTTGGGTTGAGGTTAGCTTTCCTTATGTGTTTATGGTGAAACCATAGTTTATGAGATCATATGCCACAAAGATTATATGTGCACTACTTTTGAATAAATACTTATGGTTGTAATCATTGTTCTATCTTCAGATACAACTTAGATTTAATGGTGAATAGTGATGATAATAATGTTATCTTTGGTCTTTATTCAGTGTATGAGTATCCTTTAACCTATGAATACTTGTGTCAGGGTGAAATGATCTTCTTAGAAAGCTTATTGTGCAATGATCTTCTTATTGCATGTTTGTGCAAGTCATTTTGTAAATGTTACAACAACAACAACAATAATAATAATAATATATTTTTAAGGTCACCGCCAAGCCATACACTAAATTCGTCCAATGATTTGACTGGTAAATTCTATGGAGGTATACATACCCTACCCCCTGTGGATTTGGACTTGTGACCTGTTAGAAGGAAACACATATTCTTAACCATTATATATGAACAAAATTGCTATAATTACTAGTGAATAATCTCAAAAAAAAAAAAATTAAACATTTCAACAATATTGAATTTAGTTTGAGAACTGTCTCCACATCTTTGGGGACTGTATTTTTGCTATATCTGTGTGGCATACATGTTGTTCATTGAAAAATATCAAACTTTTAAATTGGGATGGTGATTTAAATTCAAAATTAAAATGTTGGATCAGGTACCGCAAGGATTATGTTGCACTTCCTATCTTTTGTTGGTGGTCTATTTGGAGGGCATGGAACTTGTGTATTTTTGAAGAAGAAATGCAAATTTTTTGGAGAGCAATCGGGATTTTGTGTAATGAGAGGCACAGATTCTTCTTAGGGTGAATCGAAGTTTGCCAATGGAGTAACAAAAAATTATTTTCCTTCATTTTTTTTTTTTTTAAACAAAAAAAAATTAAACTAACCAGTTTACTGACGGGATGCGCCCACGTTTTTTCTTTGAATGTAGCGCTGGGATCTCTTCCTCTGATCAGCTAATCTCCTCTTCAGTTCAACTTCATTACTGGAGCTCTGATACCACAATAATGGCAGAAGTGTCCTCAGACACAGACTTTTATTAAATAGGAAAAAAAATTACATAAGAGAATTTGCAAGAGTTTACACCTTAACAACTCAATACTCTTGCAATGAGCTATATATAAGCTAAATGTCCTAACAAACTCTAGTTATGGATCACTTATTAAATAAACAAGTGTCCATTTACAATAAATGTTATCTTAACAATAATCCGAATTTTGATCCTAAGATACGAGACCTTTCTAGAGTAATATCTTTTACAACAATATTCTATTTCTAAATGTCTCCATTTATTAATCAAATATTCTAGATTATTAATTTAATATCCTAAATTAATAATCATTTTATTCTAACTTATTAAACTATGATATTTGTATTTTGGATTATCTAACATTGATAAGGTGGTGGGTCATATATTGATTACTTACTCTGCATATTACAAAGTTCATTACCCGCCTCCTGCTAGGATCCTCTGCAACATTTTCTGAGCTGTTGACAAGGTCTATGGATATTTTGATGGTGCAACACATAATGGAAATTGTGGGGGAGGATTTTCCATTTATAGAGATTCCTCTTTTGTTTGTTTTGGTATTCATGGTGGAGGCAAATGCACAAATACAAAGGTTGAACTGTTGGGTATTTGGGCTCTCCTCATGTGGGCCAAGCAATTGGGTATTTAGTGCATATCTATGATGGGGGATTCCAAAATGATTATTGATTGGTTAAACTGTCTTTGTGTCATAAATAACATCACTCACACCCACCGCTGTGATAGGATGAGAGCTCTAGCAAAGACTTTTACTGAGATTGAATTTTGACATATCTATCGAGAATTGAACATTGTTGCAGACAAACTCTCAAAGGAGGTTCTGGGGTGGAAGGAAGGACTCTCATGGATCAAAGTATTGAAAGATGGGAAATTAATTTCCCACAGATTTTGTTACAGCTCTTAAATTTGTGGATTTGAGAAAAATCGGTGAAAATACATGCTTCTTGATAGCTGATGGGTATTTTACCGATTGACTATATAGATACTTCTCATCAAACTATGTTAAGTAGACTAAACATCATAGGTTTTGATATGACACACTTTCCATCTTTTAAGACGAAAGTATAGTAATGATGTAATATTACTTTTGATTTCTTATAATAACAAAATAATGTTTTTTTGGGTGTGAAAAAAAAATGTTTTTTTTTATAACTTTCATACACAAACCCACCGATTGCAATTAACATATTAGCAATCACTTTCTTGTTCCATTAACTCTTTCTCTATTATGCTGCTACATGGACTGATATAACCACCACATGGCTCTCGTTAATTTACTATTCAATATATGACTTTTGGCTAAAAACCTTTAGGGGACTTTTATGGATAATCATGCCTGACTAGAAAATGATTTCTAATCATTTTTGTGAATAATAATATAAAAATTAAAATTAATAAAAATGCAATGTTTTTAAATAAGCTTATTTCAAAGGCTTCATCACATTGTTGTGGCTACTCTTTTGATCATTTGTCACTATCTGGCGTAGTTGCAGTCTTTGCATTCTTGAGCAAGCATGAATATGTGGCCCCTTTAGAATTGTATAAGACTTAACCACGTATGACTTTTGGCTAAATACCTATATGGGCCCATAGGTATCCATCTCAAAATTCATATAAATTTCTACTCAAGGAAATAATTTATTTTATTAAAAAGAATTCCTGTCAGATGTATGTAATTACTCTTTTCATCAATTATCCCTGACTCACACAACTTCCAACTCTTTGGCCTACCTGAAGTCTTTGTTTTCTTGACAGAGCAAGTATTAGTATATATAAGTTGCCTTCTTATCTTTTGTAAATTGTGACCCACCATAAATGCGTATACGGTCCGGTAGGGCCCATTCATTACAATTCATTACAGAGTCAGCGTGACCGATACGCATCGACCCTCCGACCTGGCTGGAACTCACCAGATTGTGAAAGGTGCGTTAAAGTCATCAATAACACATTAATACACCTTTCTCTCGCTCTGCTCAATGAGAGGGGGAAGACGGTATGGACTTACTTGTTTTTTCTGCTAGACCAAATGGAGAGACCGATGGCTTGTCCACTTCTGTGGTGTCTTCTTAACTTTTGCTTCAATTGAGGCAGTCGGGCCCTGTGATCGGACTAGAAGACTTGGAGTGTGTTCAAATTGCATCTCCTCTCTATCCATTCGTATCCATATTCGACTCTTACATTCATGGGACATTCCTTGGCAATATGTCCATAGAGATGACACTTTCCAAAACAAAATTCCTTTATAGTCCAGTTCTTGACAGAATACTAGATCTTTCCTTTGAATAATGATGGAATCCACTAGACCTCCAAACACCTTTAAACCTACCAAAATACGAGCCAAACCCATGTAGCTATAGATTGATAGGAAATATTCGCTTCATAAAAGAACTCTTACGCATTTTTGATTTCGTGAAAAACATCTTCGGACCACAAGTGAAGTGGTAACCTGGAAAGCGGACCCAAAATGGGGTTACTTATAATCTCTCTAATTTTACATCAAAATCCATACTATGTTTCTTTAAGCAGAGAGCTTGAGATCCCCAAATCCATCTAGAGTTCAAAATGTTATCCACATTTGAGCCATTTCTTAGGATCCACCCCATGCATCCTTTGGTCAACACCAAGCTTGTCGGTTCATATCCCACCATAGGCCCAAATTTTTTGGCTTTCCAAAATTTTAATGCATTCAACAACATATGCCTATGCTCACAGAATGACCAACCAGAGCCATAGATTGCATATATTCATAATCTCATGTAGCTTGACATATTTGCCCAACACTAGGTTGGTGCAAACAACATTTCTCTTTACACATCACCTACTATTCTGTTCCACCATGATTCTAGAATCGAGTTAAACTACAAAGGAGAAGGGTTTATGCAGACAACCACTCATCAAATTTTTTGAAAGGAAATTTGCGATAAAACCCATTTCTTCTGATTCTTCCAAGAGTGAAGGGTTGATGAACTTGAGAGGGTTCTGGTGATCTAGAAGACACAAACTCTCATCATTTTTTGGTGATCTTTGACAACCCACGAAGAACAATGAATACTATTCACTTGTGATAATAGTTGGGAATGTTTTGCTAACACAGAGAGAGAAGAAGTCCCATGAGACAATGAGCCCATGGAATTTAGAGAAAGGGTGAGATCTATTCTATCCATCGAGAGCAGAGGTTCCCCAACATTTTTAATGATAGTCAGAATGTCCTCTCGAGCATCCCAACAAAGATCTAGATTGAAACCATGATGGAGAATCCTTGGCGGCGGAGTGGTCCAAATAGACTTTCCCTCGAATGGGTTTTTTGAATAGTCGACCATCTCCTCTTCCATGTATCCACTGACTTAGACGCATGGACATGAAAAAATCTCCGCGACGGAATCGACTCACTGCAAGGTCGTCAGGGAACAACTTGACCAGGATCTTGGTTCTGTGGAAACCCTTTCCGTAGAGCCTTGTATTTTTTCATCCTACCTGTTTTTAATTTTTTTTTTAATATTTAATATATATTTTTTTATAATAAGTTTGCTTTCTTTGAGTTTTAATATAATTTTAAAAATTATTATTAGCACATTTTTTATGTCGTTTTAATTTTTGTTTTTAATTAAAATGTTCATTTTCATTTTTTTTCCAATTTTTTAAATTTGTTTTTTCTTAATTTTGTAAATTTATGTCTAAAACAGAAAAAAAAAAGGTGTTGTCTATAGCACTATTTGAGTGTTAATTTTGAGGTTTTGACTCATAGTGGAACTAGTTCTCAACTCCATTGTATCAAACATGTCGTAGTTTTAACATTGAAATAAAAAAGTGGGTATCCTAGCAATACCACTTTTTGATTTGGGAAATCAATTTTAATAGGTTTTTTTCATAATGGTACAAGTTATAAAGGCCATTGTTTCGAATGAGTTGTAAGTTTAACCCCTAAAAAAGGGGGTGCATTACTAGTAACACCCATTTTCTTTTTAGGGGTCGATTTTAGGGTTTTTGTTGTTAGAAATTATGATAAAAAATAGTTAACTTAGGACTATAGTGAATAAATGTTTTAGTAAATAAAACATTAATGTAAAATTACACCTACACACACATGATTATGTGAGGTTTCCAAGTTAGTTTAATTAGTTTTAGATAACGATTTTTCTAGTTATTGTTTTTGGAATATTATACCCATTTGCTATTCTAAGTGAGGTGGATTTTTGGCTCTTAACGCTCACGTTTCACTGTTGTAATATTTTTCCTTCATTAATAAAAGTTATGTGTCTAAGGACACTTTGTCATTTGTTTTCAGCATTATAGATCATAGTTGCAAAATTTTGTAGTTATAACCTCGGAAACAAATGGGTGCTACTGGTAACACCACTTTTTCAAATGGGGATAAAAATAACCACCAAATGCAACCTCTAAAAAAACGAGAACTTTAGAGAGTTCTCATTTTGGTAACTATGTTAATGCACTTGCACATGATTTTATCACTACCCATGACCGGTATGAGGGTTTTGAGAGCTCTTTCATGGTTGTCATCTCTTTTCCTCCATTAATCTCTTCAATGGAAAATTAATTTTCCTCCCAAGTGAGACAAGAGAAGATGAAAAATTGAACACGCTAGCTTAGGCATGCTATTGACTCCATTGCTCACTTCCTCTCTTTCAAAACTTAGCTCCTCAAATAAGATGTCAAATTGTTGCAATCATAAGTCTATATTTATCCTCGAAAAATACAAAGTGTAAGGACATAATTCCAAAAAAAATGATATGGATAATCCAAACACGCAAGATAGCCCAACTAGTAGTAAAATTTCTAAAGAATACAATCCATATTGCAACAAGCTAACATGTTTCCACTGCTGAAATTCCCCCATAATAATTAGCTCAAATTGAAAAAGAAACAAGGCCTCCAAATTATTGTACAACACCAAACCCCCAATATTCAACCCAATTATCATGACAACATGTTTAACATACAAAAAATATATGGAAATACCTACCAAGTATGTCAATGCCCAACTATAAGTTGTTATGGTGAGATGATAATCAATTAGCACATAAATTAAACCTCCTACTAAGATAATAGCTAGAGCACACCAAGTTTTGACACAATGACAAGGCTGCTTCAAGAAGAGACTTTTAACAATGGCAACAAAGATGAGAATTAGACTGAAATACAATAAATGTATTGTCATTTGCATGGAGGAGTGGATTCTAACAAAATGTTTGGAAGCACATCATCATTTTCCTTATCATAGTTCGTTTCTAGACTACCATTCTTTTGAGAAGTATCTGTTTGACTTGAATTTGTAAAATATTTTGAATTTATTTCTTCCCACTTAGCAATATCTTTTCTTTTGCAAGTTTAAGTGCAAGAGTATATTTGTAATTGCATTTGATCCCAATCTATTTGAAGACTTTTAGATCCTTTTCCCCAATTCTTTTTACAGCTTCAGATACCTTAGTAGACAAGTCCCAGTCCACATCAAGGCTTGGACCCAATAAATCTTCCTCTAGAGGCATCATTGAATACCAGTTTAAGAGAGAAGGATTTTCCCTCTTCTTCAAAAGAAGATCTACACACTTATGAGATTGATAAAAACTTGAAAAATGTAAACATGAAAACTGACCTGCCTCATTAATAGCATCAACATCCACAGGTGTGAATTTTTCAAAACCTAATAAAAGGCTACAACATCTCACAGAATCGAGTGCACAAGCATAATGTAATACTCTTTTTCTAACTTAAAAAATTCATTGATCTCCATTGCACCATTTCTTTTCTTCTTTTTCCCTTTTTGATTGAAAATATAGTTTCTAAATTCCTTTCACCCATTAGAACCTCAAACTATAGTTTAATCTCTGATCCATCCTGAATTATAAGAAATTGAATAGTAATACAAAAAGACAGAGATTATAACTTTATCAGCCATAAACCTTCTTCAACATTTGCATACTCTAAAGGAACTCCTTTGCTTTCAGAAGGGTTACATTGTGAAGTTCCAGAGATTTTTGGTCATTGTAAAACTATATACCACACAAACTCAGGATAATATCCCCATATCCTTTGTAGTAGGAACTTATGTCCTATGTCCAATCTCTTTGCTTTGCAATGTTCAATATACTCTGGTGTGTATGTTGCAAAAATATATATTTTTTCTAAAATAAGGAACTTCTTCCACTCTTAGAACATTCCAGATTTTCAATTTTTGCATAAATTCTCTCCCTCTCCGATCATCAGTGGACCATAGTAAATGTAAACCTAATATGAGATATTAATCTATAAGGTTTTGAATTCCCTTTCAGACAACTTTCAGGAACATCCTCTTTCTTGAGCTCATACAACTCGTAGTGTTGTAACCTCACTCTGATACCAATTGTAACACACCCACTTACCAAAACATATGCATTCCAGCTAGATTCCATAGTGGAGCTAATGGAAATAAAATCAATGCTTTATTATTTGAAAATTTTGGAAAACTGGGTACAACAATGACAATAAACAGACTACCTCAAATTAATTGTATGTAAAAAGATAACCAAAAAATGGTTCTCCATTCAAAAGCTAGTAAGATTCATTTTTGTTCAACTACATAAGGAATAATCGAAGTTAAAACTTACTAGTATGATCAACAACGCAAGAAACATAGAAGGAAACATACTATTTGGCTACCCCAACATCAAATCTTGTCCAAACTTAAGTCATCCTTGGTTAGAAAATAGGGGTATCTTGGGTTGCTTTTATTCCAATTTATTAATCTAAACTTTATAGACTAAGGAGTATGGATTGAGTTTATTGGCATGCCATTACTAATCATGCATACTATGTTTGGGCAGTGAATGTCATTACCGGATTTTCCCACACATAAATATACATTTTTCCATCAGTAAAAATGTCAAACAGTTTCATCAAGATGGACAAGGGATTGAGAGAACTCTAGCACAATGCTTGTTCAACACTCTAACTCATCCATGTGATGTAATGATATCTCTGATAATTTCTAACTGTAAAGCAACCTTGTATAGGAAAGTCTTGAAAATATCTAGATTATGCTAGCATTTGGATATACAGAATTTACAGAGTTCTTGATTATGAAGAGTGGTAGCATGCAATGGTTGAAGCAAGAGCTTAAAGCCTTGAATAAATATGACATTCTTAGAATATATACTATAATCATTTTGAACACATTGACCTTCACGCTTCAAGAACATGGTATGTTTTTCAAATGCTAAAACTATTTACAATAGGGATTGAGTGCAAACTCACATTGTCTTAAATTTGTGTCAACTATCAACAAAGAGGATGTAGGTATGCTATTGAAGCGCACGGGCTTGGAAATGCAAAATAACTAACATAAATTTAAGATCAACCAAGATTGTAGAATTTAGTTCCATAGACCAGGATAACTTCTATTTTTGTTTATAAACATGTGGATAACTTAACATATAGCTAACACCAACATATTGTTACTACATGCATCCAACAAAACTATCATTATCATGGGATCAGACCAATACAAACCACACCTTTAGATCACCCAGTTTTGAAGAGGATTTTTCTCGACATATAAACAAAGTTACTGATCATAAACATGTAGTTTCCAGTAAGCACTTCATCTATCCAACAAAATTTTAAATGTCTACGTGTAACATCCCCTATCCCAACTAAGGGACATGACCTGTGGAATAGTCATAAAAACAAAATTTTTACAGCTAATTAAATTCATGTAGTTTTCAGATACAAATTAAAACCAGATTTAGCCAATGCCTATTACAATTAATTACATGCATCTACAACCATTCAAAAGAGACATGAAATGAAACTAATAAGCTAACATAACAACATATAAATTCTTCTCAAAATACACAGAGTCCATGCACAATAATTTAATTCATAAATACAAGACATAAATGAGATAAAACACTTATCTTTCAAATTAGTTGTGCAACCAACTACTTGGAATGAACGCTCCACCCAACCATAAATTTTTTGTTCCAAATCTCAACAACAAGTCACCTCGAGTTGAGGCTAGTAATCCACAAAAGAGGGTGGTCTCTCACTGTCCACTCCCAGCTCAACGAACTCACAACCCACTGATATTATCCTACAACTATCCCTATTTTTCCACCAGCTCTCTTCCTCTCAACCTTCCCAACACAAGAATGTACCCCTTCACTGATTTCAGTCCCTTGGACATCCCATTCATTTATCAGGGTCTCTCTAGCATAGGTAAACAAGAATCTCTCAGCTAGGAACTCAAGGGATCTTGCTTCTAGGAAAACTATCAACAACAACAACAACACTTTCTATTACAATGCAACTCACACAAGAGTTCACTTTTCAGGCCTAAAAACCTAGTTCTTTAGTCTTCAACTCCAAATACATTCCAATACGCTCCAACATACTCTAGAATTCTCCCTCCATGGATGTTTCAACTCCAATCTCTTTTTCTCACTCTCTCTTGATGTTCATGCAAAAACATTGATTGTTTAAAACAGTTGTAGCAACCCATACAAATTTCCTCTCGTTTGGATTACTTACTTGACTCACACACTTCCCTAAGCTGATTGTACTCAGCTCCCCATACTCCCAATATCTATGGGATGTGACCACTCACACCCACCCTCATACATGTATTCAATGATTGACTTTGGAAACACTAGATAAAAAATTAGAAGGTTCATATACCAATAATTTGTTTTTTAGGAAAATGGGTTGAATTAATATACATGGTTAATTTCCCCCTTGGACCCCTCTAAGACATTCTCCTATACCCTCCCTTCTCTTATGTATTAATTCAGTCCCTATCTATGTCCCTATCCCCTTAGCAACTGACATCACATTTTGTTATTAACATTTAGAAATACAATTCACATATTACATCGTTGGGACATATCCACATATTATATCTACATTAAGCCTTAATTAAACTATGGATTATAGTGGGGATGTTACATTCCCCCTCCCCTACAATTTTTCTTCATCCTCGATGCACATTATGTCGATATACATATATTCAATTTACATCACAATACTTAGAAAATAAAATTCTGCACTTTCACAACTCCAACAATATTTCCAACCATAATATCTTGTTCCTCTCAACTTGATGACCCAAGGAATGCACCATTTGTTTATCGGGGATAATCCAAGGAATGTACCATTTGTTTATCATCATTAACTGATCTAGGAGGTTCCCCAGGTCCAGAAAATGCTCAAAAATGAAATTTTCCGGAATTGAATGAAACCAATTCCATTGCGACCGACTTGTCATGTTGATTCCGACCATATATTTACTTTCTCAAATGGGCTCCATATGCGAGAGTTATCGCACTTTGATCAGATTATGAAATAGCTAAAAA
The DNA here is from genome assembly GCA_009831015.1 of Picea engelmannii. NCBI lineage: Eukaryota > Viridiplantae > Streptophyta > Pinopsida > Pinales > Pinaceae > Picea > Picea engelmannii. The sequence continues at coordinate 11,145 of ML778291.1, forward strand.
GTCAAAGGTCAAACTAGCAAAAAGTCAATGTTGACGTCAGCATGACATCACCAAGCTAATTTCATTATGCTGACATGGCAGAAGCAGGTGGAGACTTGTGACTAGACATATGATGCAAGCGTGGACCAGTAGTAGTGTGACACTTGTCAATTATTGAGAAAATGTGGTGATGCCATGTGGCCCAAGCATGGGCAGCCACGTGGCACCCAGTCATCAGTTGTGTGGCATGTTTAAAAAATTTGTTTGGGGGTCCATGGGTTTTGAACCCACAACCTATGGCCAAGCCAAATCTTTGGGTAGAGTCCTATCACCAACGCGCCAAAGGAAAGGGTTGTGTATCCAAGCCTTACGAATATATTATAAAGTGCAAGATAATGTTATATGGGGCGGAAAAGGGCTGGGGCTAAGACCCAACTCATGGTTATGTTATGAAATATGACCACCGATCAACAAAAAGGGGCATGAACCATCCATAACCACCAAGCGCGGAGTTTTAGCCCTTAACCACCACATGCTTGGGGGCTATAACCGTGTGTTAGGCATATTTTTTTGGGGGGAGGCACCTGATTTGGGGGCTTTAGCCAATATATTTTTCTAAAGTGGGTTTTTAACTTTGGATATTCAATTTTTAATTGATTTATGCCTGATTTTTGGACCATAATTGGTTTTTTTTAGGATATTTTGGCCATTTGGAGGGGGATTTGATCCCAAAAAGAGGTCAGATCTTCAGGGGAAGTTGGGCTTCTCTTGTTAAGACTAAAAACTATATAAACCAGGATTTTTGAAGTTTGGGGGTAACTTTTTGATACAGGGATTTTGAGGAGCAACTTGTATTTTTGGTCATTTCTCATGTTTTGAGAGGCATTTTTCTCATGTTGTTGAGAGGAATTTGATGAGGCATGTATGTATCTGAGCAAGGAGGTCTTGCACAACAGATCTGAATAATTTTTTGTAACAACGAAGAGTCAATGTAAAGAGAACTTGAGCATTTAAAGAGCAATAAAGAGGTCCTCCACTTGGAAGCAGGCCTAGAGATGTAGCCAACGATTGGTGAACTCCATTAACAAGTTCTTGTCTCTATTTCTTATTCTTGGTTGCTGTTATCTTCTCTTAATTTGCAGCATGGTTTATGATAGTTGATCTCTTTAATCACTTATAAGCGTCAAGTAAAAGTCATAAGTATTATTCCACAACAAGTTAATGAGTTTATGTGTTTCACATTCTTATCGATCCGATGCATAAAGTACATTAAACTTAACTTGTAATTTTCCAATAATACCTATCATTTTTTGGATCAAAACATCTATAACATTCATTAATAAAAATTCACTAATAAAACAAAAGTCTACTAATAAGCCATTATGGTAAATGTAGTCAATTAAATAATTGTTGAACATCTTATTTCAAACTTCCAACAATAGAACCCTAACAACATTGAGGAAAATGTTGAACTTTGGCTTTAAAAAAAAACAAATGAAATGAGAAACACCAAACATCTTATTTCAAACTTCCAACAATAGAACCCTAAGGAAAATGTTGGACTTTGGACTTAAAACCAAAACAAATGAAATAAGAAAACCAAACATCTTATTTCAAACTTCCAACAATATAACCCTAACTACGTTGAGGAAAATGTTGGAGCTTGGCTTTAAACCAAAACAAATGAAAGGAGAAACACTAATGTCATCAGAATAGAAGCTAGACAAATTTCTCTAGTAATAAAACCTAGGAGATTTTTCAAGGAAAAAAATCCTTAACACGAACACACAACTTTGCACAAAGCATTGAGCCTAATGTAGGCAATTGATAAACCCTAGAACCCCTGCATGTCTAAAAACCATGCAATTTCCAATGACATTTTTTGGTAGACAAACCTGCAATGACAACATTTGTTGGTAAACAAAAACCTTGCATCTGCAATGACATTAGTTTTTTGTTTTTTTTTCTCAACTCAAAAGCTAACTAAGATTTTAAAAAGGAGAAAAGAAAATTTGGACCCTATTCAAAAGGATACTTGAAAATGAAAGCTCGTGTCAAAATCCATAACCGTCGCCTTTCAAAACCTGGGATCCCCTTTTACTAAAAATCCAAATCCATAACCATCGCCTTTCAATTATACTCACAAACCCTTGGGGAAGGCAAAGGGTTTAACCTCTTATTTCCACCTCTATCAATTAAACCAATGAAGAACACGTTACCAGAGGAAATAGAGATAGACATTCTTGCTTTCTTCTAAAATAATTTTTATGTTGTGGAATGAACAAAGGAAACAATGATGGAATGTGAGAATCCATCAAGCCAAATGAACTTTGTTTGAAATTCGCCTATGACCATGAAGGGTGCAAGTCGTCCTCTTGTGATATTTGTATGACACAAATCAAGTATTAAATCACTCTGGAAGTGGCATTGATATGACCTACAAGGCCAAAATGAGTTGATGGTAAGAGTGAAATAACCGCCACAGTGAGTGCATATATTCCCTCGATGACCATGTGGAAGATAGCACATTGGATTTTAGTCTGCAAGTTGGATGACCACCTTTATGTGGCCATCATGTGGTGGACCCTAGTTGAACCCTAAACTAGCATGAACTCGATAATGTTTTTTTGCACATTGGCATTCAGTCTAAGGACCATGTGGAATATAACACATTGGTATTCAATCTGCAAGTTGGATAACCACCCTTATGTCACCATCACGAGTCGGACCCTAGTTGAACCCTAAACGAGCGTGAACTCTCACTTTTTTCAACACATTGGCATCTGAGGAGAGTGTGGAATATAACACATTAGCATTCAGTATGCAAGTTGGATAACCACCCTTATGTCACCATCACATGGTGAACCCTAGTTGAACCCTAAACGAGTGTGAACCCACTTTTTTTAACACATTGTGATGGCGAACCCTAAACGAGCGTGAACTCTCACTTTTTTTAACACATTGTCATTCAATCTGAGGATCACCCTTTTTTTTGTGACCATCAAGTGGTGAATTCCCTAGTTAAACCATGAACTCTCTCTTCATTTCAAGAGGCAATGAACCCTAGTCAAACCATGAACTCTCTCTTCATGTCAACAGGTCACCCTAGTCAAACCAACATTTGAACCAAAATATATAAAAAGAATAAATCATTTGAACCAAAATATAAAGAGAATAAATCAAGATACACATGCATATATAGAGGAATCTTGGTAAGGGTTGATTTATGCCATGCTCCACCACCTTTCTTCCATCCAGAGCAACTTGAGCTCGTCTTCAAGCTAAGGAACTAGATGGCTGACCAGATACACCGAGACACCCTCATGCACTAACGGATTGACATGATCTATGATGCATTCTCGAATGCACATGAAACTCAGCGTTGTCTGACCTGTGCGAGGCCTTTCATGCTCCAGCCCAGCGACAACCTCTTCAACAATGCTCCGAACGACATGCCCCCAGGTGCTAATGTGTAATTTATTTTCTATGGTCACCTCGCACACTCTCAACTCAACTCTCTGTACTACGATGATGCAGTTTTACAGTTCTGCCATCTTTTTTCATTTGGTAGTTTTTCTTAGATGCATATAACAATTCAGTAAGAACTCGAATCCGCCACCTGCTTTGGTTTCTGTTTGGCAGAGCAGATGGTAGATAGCCATTTTGACTAATGACATCACAGTCTACCACATGTTCCGGTTTCCGCTAATTTGGCGGGATAGGTGGCAGACTGTTGACATGTGGCATTTTTGTACTCTAAAAGCTCAGTAATAGGAAACTCCCTTTTTTATTTACAAAAAAAAAACTACCACTAATGCAAAAACTTCCATGTTGATCTTGACAAGTGATTTTATGGCCATGGAGATTCAAAAATAACAAATAGGACTAATGACACTTTATAATTGGTTCATAGTGAAATTCCTTACAACATAATTACTATAAAAATAATGAAACCACTAAACTACAATTATCATTTTTCACTTGCATACATCACACAAAGAACTTTCACACATTAATTTTTTTACAAAACTAGCAGATGTTATGCACAAAATTCTTGCAAATATATCCAATAAACTGATTACACTCAATTTCTAAAATCTACAGTTGTGATAATACACAAAATTATTGCAATGTATTCAATAGAGTGATTAAACACAATTTCTAAAATCTACAGTTGTGATAATACACAAAATTATTGCAATGTATTCAATAGAGTGATTACACACAATTTCTAAAATCTACAGTTGTGATAATGAACTATGTTTGTGATTGTTTCTCGTAACCAAATCTCCATCTTTTGTTGAAAGAAATAGGGTAGTTGGATACAATACACCCATTGACTCATCACTAATGCATAATCCAATTTGATGTTATAAGCCTTACAATAAGTCTTTAATCCAATTTTCCCCTTTAACGGTTAAAACTTTGGAAGGCCGTGAGAAATTCTAGGTTGGTTTTGCATAGTAGGAGGAATGGGGAATCACCAGTACTTTTTTAGATAAAGGTTCCATTAGAGTATAGCAAAAATAATTCCTAGGACAATTTTCAAATTGATGCTTATGAAGGAAGTGCAATAATAACATTAACAATTACCTGGGAAGATTGGCCCCTTGTACCATTCAATGGAAAGCTAATAACCATTATTGGCCCCTTGGCCCCTTGTGCAACCAATGGTTATAATCTAGTTATTAAATTCTACTTGATATGGATGCATACTAATGTAATTATTTACTAGATTGTCTAGTCGACACCATTGGAATAGATGCCCTGTTCACCTAATCTTAAGGTTGAGGAGGATCAACTATGACATTCTCTGCCATTGAAACATCAAAATTTATAAGTACAAAATTATTAAGTATATGATTAATATACAACCATTTTACCCTCGTGGGCCTCATTCACATGAACATCTTGGGGCTGCACCCCATTGGGATGGGGCTACTAGGGAGCACCATGATATTCTAGCCATGTTGCACTATCAATGCTCTGTTGTCTAGTACTAATGGTTTCATTGATAGTGCTTCTCCCCTGATTAAAACAAATTAAGACATTAAATTATGGATGATATCAAACATTTACGTATTTTATAAGTAATGAAAGGATAATGTGGATTGATTTTTATTTACCTTATCCCGCAAACTGGATCTTGGGGTTTGCCCCATGCTTTTCCTACGATTAACCATGACTTTATAACCATACTTGTAACCAAGTTGGAGGTCTTCCTCCGTGGTTTCAGTTCTGAAGTCGTCGCCCTGCATTGCGTAAGGGTATGATTTTTTAATGTTTTTCGCTGCAATTACTTGAAAGTTGTAAGGCGATACAAATACTATTCTTAAGATGTTTGGGTACTTATGATTCATGACTGTAACCTCGAGTAGCCTCCCTGGCCTAGCTTGTGTTGGCCATGTTTGGAAATCCTTGCATTGGTTTCCTTCAAAGTGTCAGGAAACCTATCATCAAAATTTTCAAGTATGTTATATATAACCACACTTTTATTTAGATTTAAAGAAAATTGAAGTTGGTATTGAAATCAAAATATTGTAATTTACCTTGGGGTACGAGTTATTTTTTCTCCTGATTTTTTCAAAATATTTTTTTTACATCATCAATGATCGCCTTCCACTCCCTCTTTGGAATTGAGGGAGGACGCTCATACCTAGGATTTCCTGCCAAGCTTTGTCTATAAACATCCCGCGTATATTTTAAATATTCGCCCACTGTAGAGGTGACCACTTTTTTATTGAATGTGTCTACTCCAAAGAGGCCTTCAAGATAGTCCATAAGTTCCTTTTTGAGGTTGGAATTCTGGCAATTCCACCTCATGCATAAGTTTTCCCCAAAAATCAACAAGGCCTTTCTCTCTAGGTGCATATAAAAATGGTCATTTCCTACACACAAAAATATATGATCATTAATTTAAAATTAATAATCTAGATGATTTGTGTATGAGATGAACAACATGAAACAATTAAAATATGAAAAACTACCTAGGAGTCTTATTTGTTTTAATGGAAGTCCATTATCGTCGACCAAAAATGTGCACAGAAGGGTCCTCGTGCTTGTCACACGTCTAGATCCAGGAAATGCAACCATGTCAACCACATCATCAACCTCATCTTTGTCACCATCTCTAGAGTCTGACCTATGTGTGGATGTCTGGCGGTGCGTGTCATGGCTCCTATGTAAATTAGGTGTGGAATATGAAGAAGTAAATAGTACTCTAGTAGCTGTATGACTGCCCACATTAGGACTCTGTGGCATCTCTGCAGCGCCAATACTACCAACACTGGGCTGAACATGCTCCAAAAATCTCTTTATAAAAAAGAAAATGTTTTTTCGTGAGATAATGTAAAAGTTAAAGAACAAAGTTTCATAATTGAACATATGAGTACATTAGAAAAAA
>ML778291.1:24749-35804 GCA_009831015.1 Picea engelmannii
GGTAAGTGTCTCCAACAATAATTTCAACAAAAACAATGTTATTTCAGTAAAATTATATAAGAAAATAATAAAATTCATGTAAAATGAAAGTGGAAATTGATAATCATTTACATGTTTTGCAGATGGCCCTTTTCCACGATCATCTTGCCACATTATAATATAATTAGAACCCCCAAATATTTAAAAAATTGTTAATGATAACAAAAAAACTGATTGCCACCCAAAGAAAATCAACCTCAACGATCAACCTCCCACATTATTATAAAATTGGGACTGTGAAATATTTAAAACAATGTTAAAGATAAAAATATATATATATAATGCAATAAGTAGAGGTTTCTTAAAGAGGTGTTGCATAAGTACCCACACACTATTAGTTGATGTTTCTATTTGATTCAAATGGTAATCCACTAATAACTCTTCCCCGGGAGCTATCTTTTTTATTGCGCGCAAGACTACCCGATTCTCTTCGCATCCCTCATATATTCAATTCAGTTGCTTGTTTGTTGTCCCGGGTCATGTGTTGTTTATAAACCCTGCGATATTGCTGGAAGCTTTAGTCCTTCAATCAATATAAATAGTCGCTCCCTTATTTTTATCCTTGTTTATTAGATGTATATAATTTGTGGCGAGTGCATATCTCCGCATACTTCACATGTACTGGACCAGTCGCATCCAATCGTTATAATTGTAACATGGTCCAACATAGTCCATCAATTCAATTACTGTATTGTATTTTACATTTATTCTATCCATGGAAAATAGCCTTGGGCCATGTAGGGATGATGGTGCAATGCGATATGTTCTATTGTTGACAATGAAGTCAACATCTATAGGAGTTAGTTCCTTAGATACCCATTGTTTCACCAGATGCTTATACATGAGTAGCACCTCTATGTCTCCTATGCTCTCATCATCATAAGAGCATGATCCTCCTTCGGCAAGAAAAAATTCCATGTGTCTACAAAATTTTATTTTGACTTTTTCACCTGTGGTCCTTGTTTGCTTATCATATCTACTAGATGCAATCACATTTCCTTCTATTTGTTCTAAGCTTTCCTCACTCGACAAAGAAATATCTGACAGGTACCTGTTTGGTTGTACCTTCAGTTGCATGCGCACGTGTTGCTAGTGAGTAGTCCATCCTCATCCTAGTTCCAATTTTTGAACTTTTTTTTCTATATTCAAAGTTCTAAATAAAATTTTTATATCTTTAGTTTTGGATGCACAATTAGACTAGGATGCAATTACCAATATTAGTAGGGGCACTCATGCATGCAATGGATTCCCAACTTAGGGAAGGGTATGAATATCTAGGTGGGTGCACCTTAATTCGACTCACTTATCCATGCAAGCAATATGCACTATGGTTAGATTTCACACTATAGAATAGTGGTAAACCACCTAATGTAATGTGATATCCCTCTTGATTAAGGACATATTAATGTGATAACACTAAGTACATGATAATTTAATCATATGGATCTACAAAAAAAATAGTAGTAAGGTTGTTGTTTGTTGGATTTGTGCAAATTAGAATTATTATAAGAAATGTCCATTGAAGATGAGGGTCAATGATATGGATCAAGAAATCCAACCATCAGTTGGTGTGTTGCAAATCTTGGGTGATTTAGTTGGAAATAAGTCTAAGGCAAGCCAAGAGTAGAACTATACAAATATTAGTTTCGTTCAAGACAAGAGTAGAACTATACAAATATTAATTTTGTTCAAGCCAAGAGTAGAACTATACAAATATTAATTTTGTTCAAGCCAAGAGTAGAACTATACAAATATTAGTTTTGTTCAATCCAAGTTGAAGAATAAGTTAGTTATGGCGATGGTTAACAATAGTGCAACCCACATTTTTATGTAGGAAGCACTGGTTGTTAAACTCAATGTGTAGTTGAAATTGGTGCAGTTTGTTTTCAAGGCAGTAAACTCTAACACAGGTAGGGTGGTTGGCTTGGCTAAAGGAGTCAACTTATAGCGTGGACACTAGAGTGGAACTACTAGTTTCAAAGTGGTACCCATGGATGACTTTGAAGTTGTTTTTGTGCAAGAGTTTATGAGGATGTGATAGGTGGCACCAATCCCTCACCTTAACAATTTGTTAAGCTTTGATGACACAAAACTTCACGTAATTCCAATGTTGAGGGGAAAATAGAGTTCAATCACTAGGAGACTACCATGAATATGATTACAACAACCAATCATGTAGTAGTGCAACCTTACAAAGAGGAAGTTGGAGGTTTTAAGACATCAAAGAAGATCTCGAGTGTAGGTTTTTGGTAACCTTTGGTGGATGAAGGCCCAAACAAAAAGTTTTTTACTAGGTTTGAATCCATAGTAAATAACACTGTGTCTACAATATCCAAAGTAGTGGATGTCTATTTAGAGAATCAAGATGGTCTAAACTTTCGTTGGATGGTTCATTTAACTTAATCATTTCTAGAGAAAATGATGTAGACTTTAAGGAAGGAATGTATTCCAATGTTAGTGTTTCCAGTGGCATTGGTGGCCACTTTCCATCCTTCTATCACTAAACAAAATCATAGGATGACTCACTACTAGCTTGGAATGTAGTGGAGCCAAAGCACCCCACAAGGAAGTAAATTCCTAGTTTAGTGTAAGTTGGTAGGACTTAACATATTTTAAACGCGAGAGGCACTTGAGTCTATTAAAGAGAGAATCACATACAAAGAAGTGCATTAGAAAATTCGAGTAGGAGTGTTTGATTCTACAACAAATGATGATGTAATTTCATGGTTTTCAATGTAGAATTGGACTAACTACCTATCTTGTTTGAAGGCATGAAGACAAAGGTGTACTAAGGCATGGGAAATTGGAGTTGAAGGTATGTACAAGTGTGTGTGGAAATGTGAAGAAATTGAAGTGAGTTTAGTTGAAAATGGATGGTGAGTCTGTGTAGTATAGTAGTTAGTTGATAGAGACATGTAGAATTTATGAGGATGTTGTTGGGGCAACATTGAACATAAGTGGGGGAGGATGTAAGGATTTTGTTTTCCCATAAAGAACAAATGTACTTTCTACGTGTACTATCTTGAAGGTGAAGGCAAATGGGATGAGTCAGTTGTGACTTAGGAACTTGACATGGTGTAGCCACACACATTACAAGCTGCATTGCATGGGTGAGGTGCTCACTAGAGTGAAACAAGTTGTTTCGATATTAGATCACTATGGTGCATAGAAATTTGTCTTAAGTTGCGATGAAAAAAGTGTCATTGTCTTGGTGGAGAAAAGGGATGCTAAAGCTTAATAGAGAATACATCCTAGTCAAATATGGAAGACTGTGAATTTATAGGTTGGATAGGTCTATGACATGATAAGGTTGTAGGTAGCAAGTGAGTCACTAGAAAGAACACCACAACAAGGAACACCTTAGTGGAAGTGTTTTGGGTTGCAACACTTGACATGCATAACTTAGTTGAGAAGATGGGTGTGGGAGAGTCACCCACTAATGAGTGTTGTGGTAACAATTGAAGCATTGTGTTCAATGCTATAGTGTCTTATGGAAGCATTCAAGGTGCGACAGAGTTTGTAGTGACAATGATCCAAGTTCACAAAGGGATTGGAGATGAGTTGTTGGTCTTCCAAGTTGTAAACTATGAAAAGATAAGGAAAATGGAAAATAAACTATATATTTGGTCATAACATTACTTTGTTGGGATGCCCAGCTATGAGGGAGTATTCTAGGGACGTGCAGTCCTAAAAATTGAAGTGAAGCATTTTTGGGGGATGTCTTGGGTTACCTTGAGTGCATTGATGGAGCTAGTATGTTGCAACATTGAGACATTGATTCTATCAGTGTTCCATAAGGGCATGTAACATCACAAAGTGGAATGGCTAAGTGAGGCATTGGGTGTGGTACCACACCCATTTTAAGGAAAATGGTTGCAACCATTAGGTTATCTTAGAAGTTGAAGTGCCACGAGTTCAATTGGAAGGTGGATGGTGGAGCATCACCCTTGGTTGAGGGAAAATAGTTGGACACTCTCCCTCTCTCTCTCTCTCTCTCTCACACACACACACACAAAATGGAGATCATGCGTTGTAAAGAAATTTAGTCGGTACATGAAGACCTAATTATTATTGGAGAGTTGTTTAAGGGTTGACTCAAGGCATCTGACAAAATATATGAGAAGAGAGGTGAAGTGGGATACTTGGTCCTAGCACAAAATTGAGTTCGGAGATATTAAACTCTTGAAGAGTGGACAAAACTTTGACTGGGATAATTCCTTATCGAGAAGGAAGAGGTTACAAGTGGAAGTCTATGAGTTGCCTTGAAAACCAAGTTTGATACTTGTTGTGTTTTAAGAAAAGATGGAGCATTGCAACAATTAGATGAAATTCATTTTAGGGTGGACAATAGGTTTACAATGTAAGAAACCAGTTCTCTTATGGAGAATTCTGAGACTCTAGGTGGTAATCTCACAAGTGTTGTAAGGGTAATTCTACAAGTAGGGTGGCCACAAGTTGAAGTGTGATTTGTGTTATTTTTATGTATGCATGGTTTTGGCAGTTGACCAAACCCACTTGTAAGAAATTGGTTGTATTTGTTGATTAATTGGGTTGGTTTTCATTGATGTCAACCCTTGAAGAAAGTCTGGTAGCACAAAGGTTTGGGTAATGGTCCCAAGTTTGTTTGATGTATAATGGTATGCGTTTTGATATATTTGCAGGTAATAATATTCTAGATTGATAGTACATGTCATGCCATTTTTGGTGGTATGTGGAACATCACATAACTCCTCACGGTTAGAGAGTTATGGCCAAGTGAAGTTGGAGAACCCTCATGAGTCATGTAAAAGCCCCAAAAGGTCAAAGTAGTCAAAGTGCTTGCAAAGAAGAGATTATTTAAATAATAAAGTGAAGACAAAGTAAAAAAGAATTATTTAAATAATAAAGTGAAGTGACAAAGTCAAATAGGATTATTTAAATGATAAAGTGAAGTGACAAAGTCAAGGAGGATTATTATTTAAATAATAAAGTGAAGTAACAAAGTCAAAGAGGATTATTTAAATAATAAAGTGAAGTGACAAAGTCAAAGAGGATTATTTAAATAATAAAGTGAAGTGACAAAGTCAAGGAGGATTATTATTTAAATAATAAAGTGAAGTGACAAAGTCAAGGAAGACTATTTAAATAATAAAGTAAATGAAGAACTTTCTAATTATGGAAAGTGGTTATAAGAAGGTTAACCCTAAAATGAGGAAAATGGGTTAAGTGGTCAAGTGGCTATTAGATACATGGACAAGTGGAAAATTGGGCAAAGTTGGACATAGGTGACTATGTGGACAAAGTAGTTATGTGGGCAAAGTGACCTAGAAGATGCTTCTAAGGAAGCTACTTGGAGAGTATAAATAAGAGGCAAGGCTCTCTCATTTTGAACACACTTGAGAATATTGAATATCTACAGGTGATTGATGCAACCAAAGGATATCTAAGCAGAATTTCAGAGGGAAGGTGAAGTAAAGAAGGCCGGAATTCAAGGGAGGATAAATTCTTTTGATGATGCTTTCTAAGGTATGTTATTTACAGGTCATCTCACCATTTTTGCAGTAACTTTTTTTCTAGAATGATTCAGACCATGAAATTGGGAGGCCATTGAGGAAACATATCCAAGTAGTTGTGGTACAAATTTCATCTTGTGGGTCATTGTATTTTTGGAGTTACACTTCGTGGAAAATAAGGTTTGTGGCTAGTCCTGAAACTAGTCTAAAACAAGTGTTTCGGGTAAAACGTCATAACTTATTCATAATAGATCCAAATTTAGTAAGACCAAATGTGTTGGTTAGAGTACAGTCTATAGTATTCTTTGTACAATTTTCAGATCCATAAAACAAATATTGTGTGCGGGGCACGCTCTACAAGTTCACTCTCTAGAATAAGCCAAAATTCAACAAGGTATGCCATTTTTGCTATAAATCATTTTCTGAGAAGTTCTAAGTAGTGACACCTGGAGGAATTGCATAAAACACACTGAAGAACATTTTGTACTATTTTCAGATCTTTATTTATTACAGGTACATAGTTATGATTATTTAAAGTTAGGGTTGTTGACTAATCCAAAACTAGTCATGTGAGACTAAAGTAAAGTTTGATGAAAATGATAGTCTCTTGTTGTTAAAGTTAAGGAAGGTTTGCAGGTTGAGGTATAGGTTGGTGCATGGTTGATGCACTTGTTTATGGTACAAGTTGATTACAGGTTGTTTGGTACAGGTTGGTGCATGGTTGATGCACTTGTTTATAGTACATGTTGATTATAGGTTGAGGTACAGGTTGATGCATGGTTCAGGTTAGTGGTACAGGTTGTTTGGTGTAGGTTGATTGGTATAGGTTTATAGCATTATATCTCACAGTGATAGTGTGACAGTGCTTCCATCATTCTACTTATACATTAGGGCAGTTGGACGGGGCAAGCACAGGTGGTTGTAGCCTCGTTCTAGTTGTAGCCAGAGAATTGGGGAGTTGAAGCTTCCCTCAGGTTATATCCTAAGAAACTAAGGGGGTTGGAGCCTCCTTTCAATTGCAGCTGGTAAACAAAGGAAGTTGGTGCTTCCAATGAATGTAATTCTTCAAGACATATAAGAAAAATCATTCTGTGGTTTTCTCTCACTTTGGGTTTCCACGTAAAAACACTGGTGTACTGTGTATGTGTATGATTTCTCATTTGTTCATTGTTTATTTACAATGTAATTATTGGATGATAATGCTACACTGATATAACACTTGCATTATATGGTTAAAAATGATTAAATTGCTCTATTACTAATTCATCCCCCTGCTTAGTAATCCAACAACTGGTATCAGAGCTGGTTCCTTCAGGTAACAGTTTAACCACTGGATGAAGATCATGGATTATTATGAGAATGGAGTACCAATGTTTAATGGTCATAATGGTTTTAAGTATGAGATGTGGAGCCGAAGGATGAAAGTATTTTTACATGCACAGGGACATTATATTTGGCTATCAGTTGTCACAGGATATGATAGTTCAAAAAGGGAAAAGACCGCAGCCAAGAAGGAATTGAAGAAGAATAACAAAATAGAAATGGATTTCATCTCGGAAGGATTACCTAATCCGGTAAGAGAAAAGGTTGGTAAATTTTCATTAGCCAAAGAACTTTGGGATAAGCTACATGACATACATTTTTCACCCATCGCAGATTCTAGAAAATTCCAAAGAAGATGCAGATACATATCAAGAAGAATTATGTTCACCATGTCAAACAGATTCACAAGATAAAGAGTACATAATCACCATAGAATTGATTAGTGCTTTAGATGAACTAAGAGAAGAAAACAAGTCACTCAAGAAAGAATTGATGAAACAAAAGGAAAGTGTTCAGGTTTTTTAAGAAACCCAACAAGTCATTGAGAACTTAAGAACTCAGCTAGAAGAAGCCAGAAAGATGGAGGAAAATCTTGAATATCAAAAGCAGTATTTGAAAGCCAACATAGAAGCACAGAAGGAAGAAGTGGAAATGAGAGAGAAGATATTGACAGATTATCATAAGAAAAGAACTAGCGATCTAAACCAGCTTGAGGCAGAGTTTGGTTAAGAAGAGAAATGACTTGAAGAAGAAATCATCACATTAAAAATTCATCTTGAAGAAGCGAAAAGAACTAAAGAATTCATGGAGTCTCAGATAATGAAGAAAGAAGAAGAGGTTGAGAATCTTGAAGAAGAAGTTTTCACATTGAGAAGTAAAATCGTCAAGTTCAACAAGAACGTTGAAGAGACAGAAACATCCACATTAGTTATAGATAATGAAGAGAAGCACTCTAGGTTGATAAAAAAGAAGAATGAAGAAAATATAAAGAGTTATGCAGAAGTACTCAAATGAAGGAAACATGGTCAACCATAATCTAAGAAAACTATTGAAGATACATCTTCAAGAAGACCATCCATGTTCAAGCCATAAAGAAGCTTCAATCATGATCATGATCAGTGAAGGAAAAAATTCAGAAGGAATAAGCCACAAAGAAGATCATTCACTCCCAGGTATGCAAATTTATTTTATGGTCATTGTTTTTATTGTACTAACTTTGGACATAAGGTTGCACATTGCAGGGATTATAAAAGAAATATTCAAGCAATAAATGCCTATGTGGCCCCATGTAACATTGAATGTTACAAATGTCATAACTATGGACACATAGCTAGTGATTGTAGAAGCATGACCCATACTTCCATGAAAGAGAACACTGATATTAGATGTAAGAAAGTGTGGATAAGAAAACATGAAGAACAGGTGAACAAAGACCAGGTCCCAAAGATCACCAGATTGGCAATAAAACGAGATGAAGAAAATTCTATAGAGAAAAAAAAAGATGTCAGATACAAAAAGGTTAGGAAAATAACTGAAAGAAAAGAAGGACATGTAAATAAGGAACACGTTCAAGATATTGTACTTTCAGGCATTGTAGTGAAAGATGAATACACTAACAGAAAGAAAGAAGTAAGAGCTCAAAGAGATGATGAATCTACCAATGAAGATGATCATGAATCTACCAATGAAAATGATGATGAATACACATCAGAGAAGGAATTGTTCTGAGCCATTTGACTTAGAGACTCCTGGGTAATATGAATATTAGATAGGGGGAATCTATGCGATAGTTGTGACAGACCAAAGAACCATCCTTTGAGTAGCTTACAGAGTTTGAGAAGACAGATCCAGAACAGTCATTTAGTAGAAGTACAATTTGATGGATTAATCAAGACTTCATGATAGTATAGTGATAAATGGGTCAACATTATGGAGAGTTGTGCAAGTAGAGTCTTGGACAGTATGGACGAGAGCATGGATTCATAGATTGGTTCAAAGAGTGGTTCAAAGACAAAGGAACATTATCATAATGGATAATAATTACACAGGAAATGGCTCAAACAATGCTAATAGATTCTCAATTCGCAGATATTTTTTGGACACATGTAGTTCATACAACAGTTCACATTCAAAACAAAGTAATGCTCAGAAACAACACTGACAAAACTCCCTACGAGCTATGGAAAGGAAGACCAAAAAATGTGAAGCACTTCAAAGTATTTGGAAGCAAATGCTACATCAAAAGAGAAGATGGAAGAATGAGAAAGTTTGACTCTTGTGTGGACAAAGGAGTACTTGTTGGTTACTCAAGTACAAGGAAAGCATACACGTGTTACAATTTGAGATTGAACAAAGTTATGGAAAGCATCAATGTAACAATTGATGAAACAGGTGGACGCGAATTAAAGGAAGAAGAAAATGAATCAATGGAACAACTTTACAAAGAAGAAGCAACAGATGAAGAAGAAGTAGAAGGGGAAGATGAAGAGGATCAGACAAAATTAGAAGAGAAATTTCAACAAGTGCCACCAAAGACACCTAGAAAATGAGTACAGAAGAATCATCCTTCAGATCATATTATTGGAAACAAAGATGCATGAATTGAGACTAGAAGAAGAATTCGTTCACCAGAAGAAACACACCCAGCACTCTCATCTACGATTGAACCAACCTGTTTTGAAGAGGCCAACAAGGATGAATTTTGCAATAAGGCCATGGATGAAGAATTGGATCAAACAGAGAAAAATGACACTTGGGAATTGGTTCCAAGATCGAAGGGTAAGAATGTGATCGTTAAAAAGTGGGTATACAAGAATAAATTGAATGAACATGGACAGGTTACAAGGAACAAAGATAGATTGGTATATAAAGGATATGCACAGGTTGAAGGAATCAACTTTGAAGAGACATTTTCCCTAGTTGCCATAATGGAAGAAATCCGATTGCTTTTAGCTTATGCATGCTCCAAAAATATTAAAGTGTATTAGATAGACGTAAAATCAACTTTTTTGAATGGGGAACTTGAAGAAGAAGTCTACATTGAACAACCAAAAGAATTTCAGGTGTCAGAGAACACAAATTATGTGTGTAAATTAAATAAGGCCTTGTATGGTCTAAAATAGGCTCCTAGAGCATGGTACTCTAAACTGGATAAATATCTACAACATGCATGGTTTAGAAAAGGAAGTGCAGACAACAACCTCTACATCAAGGTAACTCAAGATAGTATTTTATTAATTGAAGTTTATGTTGATGATATTATTTTTGGAAGTACTGATGATAGGTTAAGCTAGAAATTTGCAAAAGACATGCATAATAAATTTGAAATGTCATTACTTGGAGAACTATCCTTCTTTCTGGGTCTTCATATACGTCAAAGCAACCAATGAATTTTTATTTCTCAAACCAAGTATATCAGAGAAATGCTAAAGAGGTTCATAATGGAATAGTTCAAACCAATTATCACTCCCATGCAAACCAGTTGCAAGTTGAGCAAAGATGATGATTCAAAGTCTACAGATCAGAGGCAATACAGGTCAATGATTGGTAGCCTACTATATGTGACAACATCCAGACCAGATGTAATGCAGGAAGTTGGACAGGTGGCATAATGATCCGGTTTTATGTAGGAACACAATGAAATACAGAAATACACATAAACTCAGAGATGCAGCTGAAATAAGACTTCATTTCATTAATAACAAATGACTGAAATATGCTTACAGACAGAATGGAAATAAACTAGCTAGGGCGCTGGTAGCTTATCTCTGAGAAGAGATGTGGCTGCTACTCGCATCCGTGAGAAGATGATTACAATGAGGCTCTAGAGGCCTTTTTATAATAGACGATAATGCCAAAATTCATAGACATCAAAAAACCTAACCCTAGGAGATGAAGCGCCAAAAGTCATGTGGGCCTCGTTTGGGTAAGTTAGTACATCAACTTCCCGGGGTCGTAACTTTTGCATACGATCTTCGTTTTAGGTGTGTGATAGCTCATTGGAAAGGTATCATCGAGGAAATTCATTTTGGGGGCTCAATCATGCCTTCAACTATCACTGAGAACCTCAATCTCAAAAAACCTTCATTTAGGCCCTCAAAATGGCCCTGGAAGTTAAAACCTGCTAAAAATAGTAAATTGCCAAAATTGCCAGAAAACTGTTTTGAGCCAGTCGGAAAAGGTGGGTGGCCACCGATATCCA
>ML778291.1:39975-51229 GCA_009831015.1 Picea engelmannii
AACCGAGAAATATCCTTCTAACAGATTCAACCATCTATCTACGACATCTGCATCTATTTGGCCGTCAAAAATGGGAATGTCAAAGTTTACTTGTACCTTAAAAGGAGTGGCACCTCCAGAGTGGCTTCTGGATGTCGATGCACTGCCAGTCAGAATCCGTTGAAGAATCTGGGCAAAGTTATCCATCATCGCGTTCCTTTATTTCTCGAGGGCCTCCTCGAGCAAAATTTTGATAGGATCTCCTGCTCCCTCATCTTTCTTTTCTTCCCCCATGGGCGGTTTTCGGGGTTTGCGAGGCTGATCTTGCAAAGGTTCAACCAGATCGAGCCCTAACTCCTTATACCCTGATCTTGTTGGGGACATGCAAAGAAGGATCGATAATGAGCAGACCGCTCTGATACCACTGATCCGGTTTTATGTAAGAACACAATGAAATACATAAATACACATAAACGCAGAGATGAAGCTGAAATAATACTTCATTTCATTAATAACAAATGACTGAAATATGCTTACAGACAGAATGAAAATAAACTAGCTAGGGCGCTGGTAGATTATCTCTGAGAAGAGATGTGGCTGCTACTCGCATCCATGAGAAGATTATTACAATGAGGCTCAAGAGGCCTTTTTACAATAGACGAGAATGCCAAAAGTCATAGACATCCAAAAACCTAACCCTAGGAGATGAAGCGCCAAAAGTCATGTGGGCCCCGTTTGGGTGTACATCAACTTCCCGGGGTCGTAACTTTTGCATACGATCTATGTTTTAGGCGTGTGATAGCTCGTTGGAAAGGTATCTTTGAGGAAATTCATTTTGGGGGCTCAATCATGCCTTCGGCTATCATTGAGAACCTCAATCTCAAAAAACCTTCATTTAGGCCCTCAAAATGGCCCTGGAAGTTAAAACCTACTAAAAATAGTAAATTGCCAAAATTGCCAGAAAACTATTTTGAGCCAGTCGGAAAAGGTGGGTGGCCACCGATATCCACCTGGATCACATAATTTCAAGCAACATCAAAGGAATCACATGTATTAGCAATGAAGAGAATTTTCAGATATCTCAAAGGAACATAAGAGTTTGGATTATGGTATCCAAAAGGAAAGGATCTATCACGTATTGCCTACAAAGATGCAGATTGGGCAGGTTGCATTGATGACCGACGAAGCACCAACAGAGAAACGTTCTACTTGGGTGAGTGTTTATCTTTATCTACAACCGAGGCAGAGTATATTGTAGTAACAACATGTTGTACACAGGTTCTATGGATGAAACAAACTCTGACAGATATATAGGTTGAGTATGATGAGCCCATTCCAATCTATTGTGATAATACAAGCACCATCAGTATCTCAAAGAACTCGGTGATGCACTCCAAGACGAAGCACATTCCAATCAAGTATCACTTTCTACGGGAACAGGTTGCAGAAAATAACATCAGAGTTGAATATGTGGGTACAAAAGAACAAGTGGTAGACATCTTTACAAAACTGCTTCCACAGGAAGTCTTTGAGTATCTTCACCAGAGACTCGGAGTTATTTCTACTCCAAAATGAATGATTTTGAATACTTATCTTATGTGTCTTAGATGTACACGAGGAAGCACCATAAAGAGGACAATTCAGGTTGGGAGATCAGACGAGTCAGTTAGGGGGAGCAACCCCGAATGGAAATATACCTTTTCCATTGATGACAAAGGGGGAGAGATTTATCAGATGTAGAGGACAAAGGGATGGTTCCAAGGGGAGCATTGGTCACAAAGATGCAGGCATGGTTCCAGGGGGATCATGAGTGATATGATTTCAGTATTGGATCATAGTGTTGCCATCAATTCCAAAGGGGGATATTGTTGATTAATTGGGTTGGTTGTCATTGATGTCAACCCTTGAAGAAAGTCCGATAGAGAATTTTGGTAGAACAAAGGTTTGGGTAATGGACCCAATTTTGTTTGATGTATAATGGTATGCGTTTTGATATATTTGTAGGTAAGATTATTCTAGATGGATAATACATGTCATGCCATTTCTGGTGGTATGTGGAATGTTACATAACTCCTCACGGTTAGAGAGTTATGACCATGTGAAGTTGGAGAACCCTCATGAGTCATCTAGAAGCCCCAAAAGGTCAAAGTAGTCAAAGTGCTTGCAAAGAAGAGATTATTTAAATAATAAAGTGAAGTGACAAAGTAAAAAATGATTATTTAAATAATAAAGTGAAGTGACAAAGTCAAAGAGGATTATTTAAATAATAAAGTGAAGTGACAAAGTCAAATAGGATTATTTAAATAATAAAGTGAAGTGACAAAGTCAAGGAGGATTATTATTTAAATAATAAAGTGAAGTGACAAAGTCAAGAAGGATTATTTAAATAATAAAGTAAATGGAGAACTTTCTAATTATGGAAAGTGGTTATAAGAAGGTTAACCTAAATTGAGGAAAATGGGTTAAGTGGTCAAGTGGCTATTGAATACATGGACAAGTGGAAAATTGGGCAAAGTTGGACATAGGTGACTATGTGGACAAAGTGGCTATGTGGACAAAGTGACCTATAAGATGCTTCTAAGGAAGCTACTTGGAAAGTATAAATAAGAGGCAAGGCTCTCTCATTTTGAACACACTTGAGCATATTGAATATCTATAGGTGATTGAGGTAACCAAAGGATATCTAAGCCTAATTTTAGAGGGAAGGTGAAGTAAAGAAGGCCAAAATTCAAGGGAGGATAAATTCTTTTGATGATGCTTTCTAAGGTATGTTATTTACAGGTCATCTCACCATTTTCGTAATAATTTTTTTTATAGAATGATTCAGATCGTGAAATTGGGAGGCCATTGAGAAAACATATCCAAGTAGTTGTGGTACAAATTTCATTTTGTGGGTCGTTGTATTTTTGGAGTTACACTCTGTGGAAAATAGGGTTTGTGGCTAGTCCTGAAACTATTCTAAAACATGTGTTTCGGGTAAAAACATCATAACTTCTTCATAACATATCCAAATTTAGTAAGACCAAATGTGTTGGTTAGAGTACATTCTATAGTATTCTTTGTATAATTTTCAGATCCATACAAGAAATATTCCATGCGGGGCACGCTCTACAAGTTTGCTCTCTAGAATAATCCATAATTCAACAAGGTATGTCATTTTTTCTATAACTCCTTTTCTGAGAAGTTCCAAGTAGTGACACCTGAAGGAATTGTATAAAACACATTGAAGAACATTGTGTACTATTTTTAGATCTTTATTCATTAGATATACATAGTTATGATTATTTCAAGTTAGGGTTGTTGACTAATCCAAAACTAGCCATGTGAGACTAAAGTAAAGTTTGATGAAAATGATAGTCTCTTGTTTTTAAAGTTAAGGGAGGTTTGCAGGTTGAGGTACACGTTGGTGCATGGTTGATGCACTTGTTTATGGTACAAGTTGATTACAGGTTGTTTGGTACAGGTTGGTGCATAGTTGATGCACTTGTTTATGGTACATGTTGATTATAGGTTGAGGTATAGGTTGATGCATGGTTTAGGTTATTGGTACAGGTTGTTTGGTGCAGGTTGATTGGTACAGGTTTACAGTAGTATATATCACAGTGATAGTGTGACAGTGGTTCCATCATTCTACTTATAGGCCAGGGCAGTTGGACGGGGCAAGGACGAGTGGTTGTAGTCACCTTCTGGTTGTATCCAGAGAACATAGGGGGTTGTAGCCTCCTTCTGGTTGTAGCTAGAGAATTGGGGAGTTGGATCTTCCCTCAGGTTGTAGCTTGAGAAACCAGGGGGTTGGAGCCTCCTTTCAGTTGTAACTCTTACAAAGGAAATTGGTGCTTCCAAATAATGTAATTCTTCAAGACATATAAGAAAAATCATTTCGTGGTTTTCTCCCGCTTTGGGTTTCCACGTAAAAACAATGGTGTACTGTGTATGTCTATGATTGCTCATTTTTTCATTGTTAAATTACTCTGCAATTATTGGATGATAATGCTACACTGATATAACACTTGCATTATATGGTTAAAAATGATTAAATTGCTCTATTAGTGATTCACCCCCCCTCTCAGTAATCCAACAATATCATATTCTAATAAAGTTTTAGGTGCCTTAATTGGGCACCATCCTAACTATTGAAGTGTTGTAGTTTGGATTATTGCTAAAATGGTTAAGTGTTGAAGATTGTTTAATTGGGATGTTTTAGAAGGCACAATTGGTCGTGGCTTTGTTTGCTAGTGTGGTTGTAGAACTACCAATGAAACCTAGGCATAGTTGGGTTGGGTCCCATCTGAGGAGGTGTAGTCTAGTTGCACTCAACCTAGGGTGACCAAGTCACTAATATTGTGGTAATCCGGTGCCTCACATCTTAAAGGTGCAAAAATAAAACAACTAGGTGTGAACTCTAGGGTCATGACAAACACCTCCTCATATTATAGGGCATACACTATATCAAATCCAATGACCTTGAACTAGGGAAGATGAAGAGACATCACCAAGGAAGACAAAGGATCACCTCCTATATGTCTCTAACAATACCTCCTATTCACGTGTTGCAAAAGGGGTTTTGAAGAATATTGAAAGAGGAATCTCCACCTACAATTTCAACTTCATATGTGCATTGGAGAGTAAGCCACACCAATTGTTATTTGAACCTATATTTCAAGTATTTGTTACTTAAGAATTAATAGCAACACCACATTTTTGTGAAGATAAAAATTGGATTAATCTTAGTGAATGGTTGCATATTATAAGGGGAATGTGGGAGGATGTATTTACAATACAACTATATTTGGGTGGTGAAGCTTTTATGTGGTGTATTTACAATAAAACTACATTCCTTGGCTAAGGTTTGGAGTAGGACATTAACATTCCTTGGCTGAGGTTTAGAAAGTTTTGATTGTAAGGGGCCAATTGTTGTTGCTACACATTTACTTTGCTTGTTTAGAATATATCAAGGATAGAAGTTCAAGGTAAAGTTTGAGGAACCATCAATATAGATGTACCAAGACTCATGGATCTAAGGGATACTGGCATGGTTGATGGGGAGACTCGAGGTTCAATTGGGCCATGGATAGTGAGTGGAGAAACCACTTGAGAGAAAGAAGGAAAGATATATGTTCCATCAAGTGGAGGATATGTTGAAGAGGCCGGGAGAGGGTCAGATCAAGGGAAACAACTATTGATCTAAGAGGAGGGGCTTCCATCTTGCTTGGATTTCAAAATATATCAAGGCCTTGCGAGAACTCTAGCTCAACACCTTGGAGGCATATTGAATGGTGGAGATGGGGAAAGGGATCATGAGCAGTGGCTTAACCTACTTGCATGTAAATAATGTTAAATTGAATGGCACCATCATATAGAAGTAAAACCCCAGATAAGGCATTACTTTGGGAAGTAACCATGTAGGATGCCAAAGACAAAGAAGAGGAACCTCACTTATTTTCGAGAAAAGGGACACACCACTCCCTATTGTAGGGGAAGGCTAGTATAAGAAGTATCATTTACTAGATAAAGGGGGGATAAAAGTAGTCTTTGACCACTTCCAGAATGAGATCATCCTTTTTAAGCAGGACAAGGACTAAAATATCTTCAAGGGAATTTTATATATTTCCATCAAGGACATGGACAATTCTGATGTGGAAAATTTTGCATGGATGCATTTCTCTCGAACCTCTTCATGAAAGATTGTAAATCTATGGTGCATGTACAAATATGTGAGATGTGGGTTTATGATAATATTTTGAATTCTCCAATCAAATTCTTCATTGACCTTGTGTAAACCATTCCATTTGGTGTTTGTTGCACTAAGTGTAAAGAACAATGTTAGAGAATTAT
The DNA here is from genome assembly GCA_009831015.1 of Picea engelmannii. NCBI lineage: Eukaryota > Viridiplantae > Streptophyta > Pinopsida > Pinales > Pinaceae > Picea > Picea engelmannii. Next base: position 45,790 of record ML778291.1, read on the forward strand.
AAGACGTAAGTTAGGTATGAGCTATTTGTTACCTCTTTATTCCCTTTTATTTTAATGGTATCCATATTTTGTATTGATAAAATGAGGAATTACCCCGAAAATGATTCCATTAGACACAAACTCAATCTTAAGGTCAACTAAGGAGAAAAATAAAAACACGCTAATTAATCTAGGAGACAAGCATGCAAACAAACCTTCTCACAAAGAAGCGCTAGTTGGTGATGGAATCCAACATCGCAGGATCGATGTGTGAATGGGATGAGTTTTGGCAAGTGGGAAAGTTACGTTGACAACCTACTTAACAAACTATCGCCCTGGTGCAATTTACCTCATCGAGCAGTGGGAAACTCTCCAAGGATTCTGTGTGATTCTATCCAACATCGATCCCAGGTACAACACCACCTTCCCTGTGTTGTCACCTTATGTAGGAAGTCTAAAAGATTATGGCCTCTATGGTACCACCTACTATACCAAAGCAGAGGGGGGACAGTCGACAGTTGACACCAAGATCAACAAAGCAAGGTTGATTACTTCGAGGGCCCCAATGTGACCTCGTGATTGACCCTTGTGTTAGAAGGGCTTCCCAAAGTCAGTGATAAAGCAACTGGATTTCACTCCCTAACTCAAGGCTTTATGTTTGTTTAGTAGCTTTGGAAAGTTATTCTCACAATCCTATTCCAAATATCTACACCTAAGCTAATATGGGTTTGAAGAGCCCTAGAAAAGTTGCTAGATAAATTTTAATTGGTGCTTGATTTTAGGTTGTTGTTACTCAAAGGAGTGGTCGTGAAATTGATGGCATTTTGACTCGACTCTTTAAACCATGCAAGAGGAAAATCAAATGCAAGAATTTCAACTTCGATGAAAACTATCTATGGGAATGAGTAAGAGATTTTAAGCAAAGAAATAATTTCTTGATAGATTACTATGTGTGCAGTACTGCTAATGACAAAAAGTATGAGCTAATTATCTGGATAAATGGAAGAAAAATGACCCAACTTTTAAAAATACCATGCAAATGTTATAGTTCACTTAGTACACCTATACAACATTTAATCAAATGTCATCATTTCTAACATAGTAAACTTTTATGATTATAGAGGCCACTGTACACATCTTAAATACTCATAAGGATCATGGGGGCTTCACCTTGTGGATGACCAAGAATTATTTAAGGGAAATGGAAAATGAGTACTCAAAGAAAGATACATAGGGACATATACCTCTAAGTGCATATCCTCAAAGTAAATCATCATCCTCGTATCATATTTTAACAATTGAGTGCTGAAGGAAAAATGGATGTGGTGGGGTCAACTAGCAACATGATCAACAATGGAAGTGATATCACCAGATTTCATAATAACAGGGAATGTCATAGGATCGTTTTAGGGGTCCTAAAGAGGCATAGATGGAACTTGCATATTCTTCAATTGTTTCCTTTATCAATAATAGTTGGTACAAGAGTGGGGACCTCTACATATTTGGTAAGTTGGTTTCAAATTAGTATAATCAAATCAAAGGGTGCAATTTTATCGTCTCTCGGGATAACAAGATCCAAGTGTGGGTTTCCCCATCTATCTTTACCAATGAAATATGGAGTAATATTAGAGTTCTAGCCATCGTTAGTGCGTGGAACAATAAGGTTTATCTTAGATATTATCAAGTGAGGCTACAAATTAGGTGGAAAGGGAAATAGAGTTGGTTGGATATTTGGGTCACTCAAGTACAAATGGCCTATTTGGTATAATTTGGAAAATTAATATAATTCTGCATTAAAATGAAAATAAAACATTATTATTTTCCTTCTTCCATTCATTCATACATCTATGGCCCTTTGTCATATCCCCTTTTGGGGTCATGGGAGCCACAACTCCAAAAACTCATCTAAAAAACCAAATATAAATGCAAATGCAATTTACAGTTAGCCTTATAGACCCAACATATTCAAGCAACCATAAACTGACTAGATTATGATTGAAGAAAAATAGTGCATCTATCTAATGCATTGATTTATGATCCTTTTATAGTTTGTTATAGAAAGAGTGAAAAAGTGAGGGAACACATGTTGGCTAACAAATGAGGCAAATTGTGTTTGCAAAAGTGCTAGTAAAGGCCCAATTATATGTAAGTGATTAATAGCATGTGAAATTAGGCTCGACTCTTAAGATGTTTTTCATTGTAAAACACTCTTAATGAAGCAAATTCATATGGGTTTTGGGATCAAATTCATATGGGTTTTGGGTTTGAACTAATGAAGCATGATTCTCACAACCACAACAATCATCAATGCATGACATACATGGGAAACATAACCCGAAACTAAAGCTTATGCTATCATTTATAAGGTAAGACAAGAACTAAAAAAAAAATTCAAATGAGCCATGATAGATTGCTTATGCTTGAGTATGGTGCCCTTTTAATATTTTAAATCCAATGCAAGGAGGTGAAATGGTGATTTATTCAAACCTAGCAAGTGTTGGGAAATTCAAAGGCTTCGTATAGGCCAAATTTTGCTCATACTTGTAATGAGTAATATAGGCCAAACTATGCTCATACTTATAATGAGTAATGGAAATTAAAAAAATCATTTTGAGGTTGAGTTTATAATGATAAATATGAAATCAAATAATATCCATTCAAACCCTTTAGTGTTGGTAAATATCACAGTGAATAGAATGATGGTTTCGAGGCCAGACTATTATATGTGCAAAAATATTCAAGGTACATGAAGTAGGTAAGCCCAAGTTGAACATAACAACAATGAGAGGATTGGGTTTGTTATCACTTGCTCATAAATAAATGAAAATGGACCAAAACTAAAAAAGAATATAGTAATATGCTTTTGGTTAAATTATCCATAATTGAAAGAGGAAAGTTACAGATCTGAATGGATCCTGAAACTGCATGAAAGAGAAGAAGAAATTTCCATGTTAAGGGCACATGACATATCTCCTTCCATGACTCTCAATTGCAGAGTTTGGTTTGATATTATGGCCTTCAATTTTTCATTTCAGAGAGTTATCGAACTTAGCTGGGCTTTCATACTCAATTGCAAGAATGTGGGCTTAGGGTGATGAAGAAATAACACATTGTGACTTGGGGAATGGTGAATTAGGGCTTGGATGCGATGGAGTAGTGGTGAAAAAATATGCCCAAAACCTAGGTTGAGCATGGCTCCCTTTTATTAATTATCAAATACATGCAAAATTTGAGTGCGCAAAAGTTATACTCACCATTCAGTGTTGTGCCTCCTTGCCCTCGACAGTCTCGAGCTTCCTTTCTCGGTCTGATCTTTCCCTCCTTTCCTTCGATCTCAAATGTACCACTCGTGCCTATTTTCCCTCAACAATATCACCTTAAAAAAATCCCACCTTACCAAATCATGTCTCCTCAAAGCGTATGGGTGCAGGACCTCGACACTCTCACAGCTCCTTTCCCTCGACAATACTCTTGTGCCTCCTTTCTCGGTATGATCAATCTCGGATGATCCGACCCTCGATTAGAGTAAGCAGGAGATAGGTACCAGAGTCTCCTTGCTCGGTCTGCTCAGTCTGCTAGGCTTAGGTGCGTGGAATTAATATGGTTCAACAAAGCCCGGACCAGTCTTCAGAGAACCCTGTGGAGATTAGCTCTCATTTTGCCGGTATGAGTAGGTTGCAACTGCTGAGGGCTGAAGGTGATTGTTTGGGAAGCATATCCAACCTGCTAATACAATCGAATCTTCTATGGATCCGCTGGGATGGTTATCCGTATTGTTCTCTGCTTTCCTCAATTCCTATGAAGAATTTAAGAGTTTTGCAAGTGTCTAGGGACAAATTGGAAACATTGTAGTAGAGTGAAAATGAGGTACATGTAAAAATTCTTAAAACAAGTTTGTGTTTTTTTTTTACTTGGTTGGTTTATGCCGGCCATTGTTTGATAGTAATCACGTTTTGAGTTTGCAGGCACCGGTGCAGTTGAGGGAGTTGCATATTGATGCAGCCCATTTACAGTTACCAAAGTTTATTGGGTAGTTGGAGCACCTGGAAAAGATTGAATTGAGATACACTATTGAAACATTGCCAAAAGAATTATTTAAGTCTCTCGACATTTAAGTCTCTCGACAAGAATGACGCGGTTGCCAAATTCCTTGGCAAACTCAACAAACTTGCAGTATATTGACTTGTCTGGCTGCACGAATCTGCAAACGCTGCCTTCCTCCATGAAATTAATAGAACTTCAATATATTAACTTCAATGAGTGTGAAATGTTGCAAATGCTCCCAGACTCATTTGGGAATTTAATTCGACTTAAAAATCTCTCTTTGACAGGCTGCAGAAAGTTGAAAATATCAAGCGAAACACTTGGATATATCAGCACGCTGGAAAGCTTGGACCTTTCGCATTGTGAAAAACTAGAGGTATGTCCCCCCCAAGTCACACATCAGCCGTCTCTAAAAATTCTGAAATTCCAATGTCCTTTGTTGGAAACGTTGTCGTCCTCGCTCAATGACCTAAGGAGCTTAAAGGAATTGACACTTCATTTCTGCTACAAATTGAGACGTTTTTTGGAGTTCGTTGGGGAGTTGAAACAATTGAGGACCTTGATGATACATAATGCAGGAATAGAGTAGATTCCAATAGGTGTCACAGAGTTGAACAAACTAGAAATTTTGAGTGTAAGATATTGTTTGCTAATTGAAATGCCATTCCACATTGCATTAGCAGATCTGAGAGGGCACAGATCTGAGGATTCTTCCAATTGCATGCTTTGACTCAAAGACTTGGGTCTGCATGGGACGGGGATTAAAGAATTATCATTTCCTCTAGGTTTTTGCCTCAATCTTCAGCGCCTCAACATCAGCGTTTGTAACAAACTACTGGAGGTTGGAGCATTGCCAACAACATTAGTATCTCTGCACTTGCAAGAATGTTCCTGGCTGGAGGAAATAAGAGGGCTTGCTGGTCTTGCAAGACTTCGACTACTTGACATCAGCCAGTGTAACGAAATAGAAGAGTTGCCTGGTGTTGAGATGTTGACATCTTTGGAGGATTTGGAGGACTTGACGGGGGAATTTGACTGTAAGAAACTCAAGAAGAGTGTAAGAAGGTTGGCCCAAGCAACAATTGATAGTAATAGAAAAAGAAAATCTTGAGACTTAAGCATAAGAAGGTTGGCCAAGCAACAATTGATAGTAATAGAAAAGTAAAATCTTGAGACTTCTTACAATTAAGGATTCTTTTGTGACTTCCAAGTCTAATTAATGTAGAAAAACATGTGATCAATGTAGAAAAACATGAGTGTTTCCAATTCATTCCGATTCCAACTGATTTAAATTTATATTGTATTTATAGAACTTGTTTGTTGTTCCAAGAAAAATTAAACAAAAGTTGTATGCACATTCATTGTGCGTAGTACATGAGTTTGATGATTTTTGAGATATGTGGTTTGAGATATGTAG
>ML778291.1:59582-88268 GCA_009831015.1 Picea engelmannii
AGAATGTGAACTAACTTCCACTTCACCTTCCTTCATCCTTAAATCTTTTACCCACTTTAATAAAAAGATTTATAACTTCACGTATACACATGCATTTACTTTATCCACATGCATTCACTTTAATATTCAAAATATCCCCCTTTCTTATTTAAAAGAAAACTTTATACCTCACTCTCAAACCATCCAACGCATGCAAATCTTATTCAATGCTCCACATATGCATGCATGCAAATCTTGAATGACTCATAAAACTCACGCTTCCTCTTTCAATGCTCCAACATAAAACAAACCTTATGTTTTACATGCACCAAATCACTGAATAAAAAAAAACTTACAATTTGCACCACGCACCAATTCTCAACTAAATTCACATATTAACTCATGCAAATCTCACGAGTCCACGCAGCAGCTCCAGATCTCCCTCACTTGCACACGACCTGCAATGGTCACGACCTTCTCATCAACATAAAGAACCCACGCATTTTTTTTTTAATTCACACAACACAAAACGTTTTCATTGCTTAACAAACAAATGGGGGTTACATATATAGCATGCAGATCACTGACTCAAGTGGATCTGATTAGCTAAAAATAGTAAACCTAGAAACTCACAATTACAATAGTCATAGTTGAAACTAACTATTACAACAGTAATAGTTAACCTAGAAACTCACGATTACAACATCTATAAGCATTATCTCTAACAGGTTGGGGTATGAGTGACAACTTTGTAGTCACCTTCAGTTCACAAGTCCCAGTCACCCTATTTCTTCGGGTCACCCCATGATGAGTTATGCATTAGAATGTGAGATGCATATGGAAGTCCAGAGAAGTTTAGCAGGTTCAATAGTTGCTTACGTGGAATTCAATTTTGAATGAATTTAAAATTAATACTCAAAAATTTAGTTAAATAGTTATTTAATAGCATACCCTCAAAGCAAGAAAAGGAAACACAGAAGTGAAGTGAATTGAAGTGGTGATATTTATGGGAAAAAAGAACATTTGATTTTTGTAAAGTGTTTTTTACATTTTCAAATTTCTACAGTTTTTTTTTTTAAGATATGAGGTTTGTGGATGGTTAGGAAAAGTTAGATATTTATGGATGATGCTTTGTAATTTAGCTTTTTATAAGATATGATATTTATGGATTGCTAGTAAAATTTAGATGTTCATGAATGATGTTTTGTAATTTAGAATATATAGATTATAACTTTATAAAACATTTTATGAGTAAAGTAATTAATATTCAAATTTAATCATTTACAACTTGCCATTTTTATATACATAACAAACTGAACATTTGACTGCAATCTGACTAAGTAAACACAAAGGAACCAATGGGGTTCTACCCCACACCGAGCTCCATCTTTTATACACCTTTGTTATATTAACAAACTCAACATTTGAGTGCAATCTAACTCCATGAACACAAAGGAAATAATGGGGTTTTACCACTCACCACTCCATCTTTGATACAACTTTGTTGGATAATTTTGGGAAAGGTAATTTGAAACTGCTCTAGATCAATGGAACAACTATAAATGAAAGTGTAAATGGATAAAGTTGTTGATGCAGACCTTTGACCTTTGAAGTGCCACAATGAGCATGTGAGTTTATCACGAGACTGAAATTAAAAAAGAAAAAAAAAACACATTTATATATGTTGAACCCAAGCAAATTCGTTGATTTTAATCCCCACTTGTTGTTTTCATCCATTGGAACCACCTTTAGTATTATCGGTGACCCCATAACTCCGTAAATCACACCTCACAAAACAAACCCAAAAAAATAAAAAAATAAAACTCACTCATGGCCCCTAATCCTACCTTATTCTGCTAAACAACAATAATGGATTAAATTTCTATACACATATGCTAGCTATTTGGGTTGAAATGCACCATAAAATGCATACAAGAACAACCATGTGTTGGGAAGAAATATGAGTGACATAAAACGAGAATTGTATTGAAATGTGTAGTCTCAAACCAGGTAAACATGTCCCTAGTGGCAAGTGTTTGTTAGTTAAAGTGGATTTTTTTATTTTAGTTTTTATAATAAATATTGGCGAGGATGTTCTCCACATCTACGGATACGTTAGTCGTTTTCCATATGTTTGAAAAATCCCACCATACTAGTGCGCAGGAGGGGCCAGTCGTTTGATCTATACTGAGCGATTCGACATACCCATCACCCAACTAGCTTCCTAAACTAAACGACGCCAACCACGTACCAGAACACCGATGGTCAACAATAAAAATATATTTTTTAATATATGTTAATTTATTTTTCTTCAAATTCAACTAAAAGTGGGATAAAAAATACATTTTAAGTATAATTATTTATGCATTAAAGTAATAATATTTTTCTAGCCACGTGATCAGCGCTATGACAAAACGAAACCCTTATTGGGGTTGATTTGAACTTACAATCCTTGTTGGTTCGGCACTGTCCAATATATGTTCATGCCGAATCTCCCCCTTCTATCTATGTGGGTTGATTATTCCAATGAATATGCAAATAAACAAAAATAAATAAAAAAGATCAATATAATGCTTTGATATGGTTCAACTATTGTCTGTGTGATATATATATATATATATGTGTGTGTGTGTGTGTGTGTGTGTGTGTGTGTGTGTGTGTGATGGAAGTGACTCAAAATTCGCTAACACTCTACCACCCCACGTAAGAGTATCCGCTCAGTGGACATGTGGACGCAGATGGAAAAGGTGCAAAGGGATGAGAAGTGTGGGTCTAGATATTTATTAATTTTTTAGTTAAAATGTATGAATTATTAGTGAAAACGTTTTATGAGTAATTAATATTAAATTTAATCACTTTGGAACTGCCACTTTTATATCCATAACAAACTCAACCTCTGATTACAATCTGACTCCTTACCTCGAGCGATATGTGTGGCGTTGCATGTAGACATGTGGCACTCTGTGTGCAAAGGTCTGCCCTGACCATGGACATCTGTGGAACGTCTCTAGGTTGGTGCGTCCATTGAAATAATTGCAAAAGATATGAAGGATCAAACCCACAATTGAAAGGGTTACTGAATCTAAAGAAGAAGCTCAAGCTAAGGAAGCTACCCTACAATTTCACCCCAAGAAGAGCATTTGATCAATACATTTACAACCCATTCTCCCTAATACAACTCAACTCTCCTCTGTTCTTTTATTTCCTATCCTGAGCTTCCTAGGGTTAACTAAAATAAAGTGATCTTGCAAAGAGAGAATTGCCAATTAGTCATGCCCACCACTTAATTTTGGCTCCCAATTTAGCGCACCAATAATTGTATGGACCAAGATTGATCGGTACTCTAACAATCAGGTCCAAGCTAATGATGGTAGCAAGGATTGTGTAAATTTGAAATATGAAGAAGTAAATTTGTGAAGGAAGAACATTAGTTACCGGTGGACTTAGATCATAGGAGCACAGGTCCCAGGATGGTCATGAATGGGACCAAACAACAAAGTTCAGGGGCTTTAAGTTTCAGCCCCGAGTACAGAGACGTCGTTGAGATGAAATCTATCAAGGAGATTGTAACACCCTTATTTCCCCAAGTCTATAAATATAAGCATTATTATGACAAAACTATAGACATATATATTATGTGATCAAGGAAAAACAATGGACCTTGACTTATTTTTTATGTATTGTATATATTTGATTTTAATATAACAGAGAAATGTTGAGCTACTGTTGAAGGGATGGCCCTCACAGGTTACAATGTCATGAGAGGAATGGTGCAAGATGTGGGAAATTATTGATTGATATGACTCTGTCATGCATTTCCCTATCTAATTAAAAAAGTACAGACTTGAACTGTCCTCGGCCCTGAAAACTGATTATCAGTGAAGTTGGTAGTTGAAATAGTCTCCTGGGAAAGTTAAGGAAGGATGGGAAAGGTACCATCAAGGAACTTCTGGCGTAGGGATAGGCATGAGAGAACACATGGGGTGGGGATAGACAGAGAGCGGTTGGAGACAGACAGATGAGATTTTTGGCAGAAAACTTCCTGGAAGATCTTGCAGAAAATTCCTCTTGTGGCATCGTACCCTGGCTCGGGGTTGGCTAGTTGTAGCAGAGCATAGCTCAACCTTGCCTACGGTTGGGTGGAGAACAGTTCACCCTACAGTAGTGGCCAACATATCTCAAAAATTTTAGATAAGTTCCTTGTATTGATTTTTTGTATTAACTAGAGCGCATGAATGGATTTGATGAATCTGTATAATGAATTTGAAGTCTAACTACATATTTATGGAGATGTCATGTATGTGCGTAGAATGAATATATATCAATATGTGTTCCGTCTTAACTATATATAGTATCTATATCTGTAGAAATAACTGCAAACATGAATTTATAAGATGTTTCTATGAATGGTAACGTGGGAGGGAGTATGCACGGCTATATATATATATATGGGTATAAGTGTATGCCCATGTGCGGTGTGGTATTGAAATTTTGGTAGGGCACGAATATCTCTGGAGTGTGACGGAACCGAGGGACCCTATGTGAGGAAATGAAATGCCTTCGAACCCAGGTGAAGAACTCTCGGAAACCCATAAACCCTATAGGAGAACAGGAGAAAAACCCTCGTGAAAATGGCTAAGTACATACTCATACTATTAAGCCAGTGGAGGAGCGCTAATTCGGCTGTAGATTTGGCATAATGATTAAATATGGGCCCTTTATCAAGACAAAGTCGAGATGAGATCTCAACCATTGATCTGGCGGTGCGAAGAGATCCTATGGAAACACTCCCACCCTCACTCGATGACCTAAGGAGCTTAAAGGAATTGACACTTCATTTTTTCCACAAATTGAGACGTTTTTCGAAGTCAGTTGGGGATTTGAAACAGTTGAGGACCCTGATGATATGTAATGCAGGAATAGAGTATTTTCCAGTAGGTGTCACAGAGTTGAACAAACTAGAAATTTTGAGTGTAAGATATTGTCCGCTAATTGAAATGTCATTCCACACTGCATTAGCAGATCTGAGAGAGCACAGAGTGTTGGATTCTTCTCTTGGAAATTGCATATGCATGCTTCAACTCAAAGACTTGGACCTGCATGGGACAGGGATTAAAGAAATATCATTTCCTCCAGGTTTTTGCCTCAATCTTCAACGCCTTAACATCGGCTTTTGTCATGAACTGTTGGAGGTTGGAGCATTGCCAACAACATTAGTATCTCTGCACTTGCAAGAATGTTACTTGCTGGAGGAAATAAGAGGGATTTCTGGTCTTGCAAGACTTCGACTACTGGACATCAACGAGTGTAACGAAATAGAAGAGTTTCTTGGTGTTGAGACGTTGACAGGAAGAAGATGATATTGAAGATCAAGAAGATGATATTGAAGATCACCATCTTACTCATTTAAAGGAAGAAGATGATATTGAAGAGCAATAAGATGATTCGAAAAATCAAACAGAGTTGGAAGATCATGGAGGGTCGACAGATGAAGAAGACGAAGAAGATCATGATCCAGGCATAGGAGACAATATTGCAATTCTTGATGATGATGTCAATGCAAATATGATCGAAAATGACATTGATGACGATGATGATATCATCAATCCTTTCAACATTGTTTCAGAACTGGATGATGATACAGATGTCGAGTTCGATGAAGAAGATCAAGATACAGAATAAGGATGATTACATAGATATTGAGGTTGGATTAGGTACATGACTATATAATATTTTAATTTGTATGAATTATTCTCTTAAAATAATTTACTTATAATGCCATGGGTTAATTACATGTTTTTAAGTTTTATGTGACGTTATTATATCCTATGTTACATGTTGTTTAATTATTATTTGAAACCTGAAAATAGTTGCCAATATACTAAAGTACGTGGTAGATTAAAAATATCATTTAGAAACACATAATTTCATGTACCTTCATAAATTTTTGTTTTTGTAGTTTTTATGCATGAATCTTAATAGGACGTTGCTTTCGATTATTTTCTATTTTATAGATTGGGTTTTGGGGATCAATTGAGAGTGATGTGAGGGGGAGGGGAGGGGTCATATGAGCTTCCACCTTCACGTGGTTGGCCTTGTTCAGTAGAGGATAAATTATTCTTGAAACCAAGAAGCTCTTTCATTTTTATACCATCATGATCGTATAGGATTTCATCAATATTGTTGTCATAGTATTGCATGCATCAACGAAGTTTCGATGAACGTGTTTTCCATTTCTATAGAATTTTTTTTGAAACCCTAATTTTCTTTCAAAGTACACAATTTGGTTGATGCAAGTTTTAAGTTTGCATCAGTCTTTCTTCATTTTTCTTTCAAGTTCTACATGGATATAATATTTGCATGCCTTAACGATATGGGAGGGTTTATGGACTCAAATTTGATTGACACAACCACTTTCTTCCATCATCAATTCATCATGTAAACCATAAACCCTAATTTTCTTTCAAAGTACACATTTTGGTTGATGCAAGTTTTAAGTTTTCATCAGTCTTTCTTCATTTTTCTTCCAGGATCTACATTAATGTATATACAATGTATTTGTGTCATAGTTGTGATGAAAAATCCATCTTCTTCATTGATTGTTTAATCAACACCATAAAAATACTAGAGGCCGGAAACAGTGACATGTGAATGGGGCCAACGTTGAAATTTTTTCAAACTGTATTTGTATGCAGTGAAATTTGACATGGATAGACTATTCGCATGCCTTAACGATATGGGAGGGTTTCTGGACTCAAATTTCACTCACACACACTCTTTCTTCCATCATCATATCATCATGTATAACTAATTCGTCACAAGAATATTGTGTCTAATTTGAATGGTGTTACATGGTTTGCAAGGAGTGTAGGGCTTACATTATGGTGCAATTTGTTGCAAGAATATTGTGTCTAAAAAGTTTGTCGATATAAGTATAGCTAATTCGTTGCAAGAATATTGTGTCTAATTTGAATGGTGTTACATGGTTTGCAAGGAGTGTAGGGCTTATATTAAGGTGCAATGTAGTGTAGTATATAAGAACAATCTATGTGCCAAACCTCAAAATGGATAGTACCACATCTTGTTCACAAGACAAATATTCTTTGTATGTTTCCTTTGTGGTGGCTCAAGCCCTCAGTACACATGATGCCTGACAATGAAATGTAACAATTTGACTATTGAATGATAGTGTTATGTCACCCATGGTTAAGGAAAGAACTTAAGGTTCTTAGGTCCTATTTGAATCCTCTTAGAATTGAGATTCGTTACATAGTCCTTGAAAAAAGACAAAAGACTTATGTAGAGGATATTAATTTGGTCTTTGTGTGGGACATTTTATGCCATTAGTATGTTTTGTACAAAAATAATGGATCTTGGGGACTACACCATGGTCAAGGAATGAGTAACAAGGAACAAGGAATGAGGAATGAGGAACGAGGAACACAAAACAAGGAACAAGGAACGAAAATTGTACCAGGACTAGACACCGGCAACAGTGACCTCATGTGAATGGGGCCAACGTTGAAATTTTTTCAAAATGTATCTGTATGCAGTGAAATTTGACATGGATAGACTATTCACATGCATTAACAATATGGAAGGGTTTCTGGACTCAAATTTCACTCACACACACACTTTCTTCCATCATCATATCATCATGTAAACCATAAACCCTATTTTTCATATGTTCTAGTAGATATGTTAATGATTCCAAATTTCATATTTGTATTTGACTCAAGGTGCAGCTAGCTTGGAAAGTATCAAATTTTAATTTCAAGTTGATAAACCAAATATGAAATGAATCCAATCATCATTTGATATCATCGCAAGAGAGACGTATGTAAATAATCTTGCGACGAATTTTCTATACTATCGACAAAAAAAAGTTCGTCGATATAAGTATAGCTAATTCCTCGCAAGAATATTGTGTCTAATTTGAATGGTGTCACATGGTTTGTAAGGAGTGTAGGTATTATATTATGGTGCAATGTAGTGTAGTATTTTCTTTGGTCGAAAGTTGGAAATAGGGTATGATCAATTGTTTCAACCTCATTTATGACATAAAAACTCTCAATCAATAGTTGATAATTTTCTCGATCGAAAAATTAAATATTTTCAACCAGGAATCTAGGCGGAGAATCATAACCCTCAACCAAGAATCTAGGGGGAGAATCATAACTCTTTGTTGAGACATTTTAAAATGTTTCGACCAATAATTTTAACTCTTATCCAAAAGATTATTTAACTTTCAATCAAGATATTTCAATGACTATTTTCTTGATTGAAACAATAAATATAACATTTCTTCACAAGCTTCTTTCCAAAAAGTTTTACTTGTCTTCGCATTTTCACCCACTAGTACTTCCATTGGATGAAGTTGTCCACTTGTACCAATCCCATGTCTTCATTGCCCTATCATTATGTTGTTGAAGTTCTATCTCTATATTTCCATCACCTATGGTTACGTTGTCAAAATGAGGATGGAAGGAAACCTAAAATGTTGTTAGATAAAAAGAACCTAATGTCAAGTAGTATCCCAAGGAGAGGATTCAAGGGCACCTATAGTTAAGTTGTCAAAATGATGATGGAAGGAATCCTAAAAATGTTGTTAGATTAAAGAACCTATAGAGAAGTAGGAGCCCAAAGAGAGTACTCAAGTTCATCTTTAGCACACTTGAGGTGATATGATCACATGCCTTTGTAATACTTCTCTTGACTATGTTAATATATAGACCACACTTTCGTCCCAAAAAAAAAAAATCTTCCCTAGTTCATGCCATTTGAAGAAGTAGAATGATTTTGGCAAACCAACCAACAATAGGATTTGTCATTAGTAAGAAATAATGGAATTTTAGTTGATTGGTTGTTTTACTCGTTATTATAAGAGTGTTTGGTCACTTTGCACATAAACCTATTACTAATAAGTGGTAAAAACATAAATTTGGGTGTTAATTGGGTTTAGTTTGTGATTGTTATCCTCTACACCAAGATTAATGAAAGGCAGAGATATTTAAAAAATGAGATGAAATTTGGTGAATAAAAATATTTATAAAATTTTTTTTGCAAAAACATAAATTCATTCTTTTGGTAAATCAACTAAATTTTTATTGATATGCAACTTATATGACAATACATTGATCAAATTTTTTTAACCCATAATGTTTTCAATCTGCCTTCTAGGTCGCACTAACCATTATCATTGACCATCTCATACAAAAGGATGTCAATATCAATAAGATAAACGGAATCCATGTTCAATTTTAGCTCTAATAACAAGATAAACACCAAATTGTTGTATGAGACCCCCTTGTTTCTGGGACAAGGGATCCCCTTCACCTAGTGATTTGACTCGTAAAGTCTATGGAGGTATACATACCCTAACCCCCTCTAGATTTGAACTTGTGACCTCTTAGGAGAAAACACATGTTCTTAACCATTAGGCCCACTATAATATATATATATATATATATATATATATATATATATATATATAAATTAAAAAATAAATAAATAACAAAATATAAAACATTATAACAAAACCCACGCCCATATGTTTATAATATGGGCGTGGGTTTTGTTATAATGTTTTATATTTTGTTTTTTATTTATTTTTTAATTTATATATTTATAATATATATATATATTAAAAAAAATAAAAAAAAAACAAAACATAAAACATTTAAAAAAAAACCCCGCCCATATGTTGATGCATATCCCGACCACACCCATATGTTGATCCATATCCCCGCTTATCCCCGCAACACAAAGGACCTGCATCCATATCCCTACACGCCCATGTGTTGATGCATATCCATGTGCCCATATGTTTATCCATATCCCTGCAACACAGAGCACTGGTCATATCCCTGTGACAACATACCGGCCATAGATGGAGAAAGACGTCGTAGAGAGAGGATAAATACTAGGGCACGAACAAACTAGGAGAGAGAGGTCGCGAACAGAGGAGAAAGAGGGTGCAGAAAGAGGAGAAAGAGGTCGAGCACCTTAACCCTAGCAATGACACAAGGAAAGGTAGATTTCCATGACCAGAGATGCCTCACTCTTTTCATGAGACAAATGTTAACGATTTTTCTTATATACCTAGTTTCTTCCTTCCATTTTCAAGCTTTAAAACCCACGAATCAATACCATAAAGAACCCTCGGGGGAATATTTCTGAAACAGTAGAGATGAAGTGTGGCACATAACAAGGGTAAACCTAGTGGATAATTCTTTTGTCCATGTAATGTGTTCATATATTTCAAGTCATTGTCATCTGCTCCAGAACACACCACATACCCTTTGGCTTTGCTGGTGTATGGATCAGGCCCTCTAATCAATCTTTGCGACCTGTAAAAATGAGGAAATTCAAACCATGTTGAGAAGAATTGTTTCAGAAGGCGTAAGGATCTTTCCAAATCCAATAATAAGGAAACTCAAGATTCTAGGGACAATGAGGTTTCTATTGTTTCCTATTCAACCTAGTCCTATAACCATCTTAACCCAAGCGCGTAAGAATTTAGTTGTGCAAAGAATGGTTTTCTCTAAATAAGATATCCCGCCAATCTACACTACAGGTGTGGGGAAAAATGATCAAACCCTTGCAACTGCATTCCAACAATATTCAAACTCAACCAAAATAGTCATTGACCTTGAAGGAGGATTGAGTCACATAAGAACAATGACCTTATCTAGGCCTTTCTCTAAGTACACTACCCTGTTTGGATATATGTTTTTCTAGGTACATTTCCCTATTAGCCAGATGTTTCTATTGCACATAGCACCATTTGGTGTGACATATCTTTATGGAATATACATGAATAGTATATCTTTATCTTAGAGAATTTTTTGGGCATCTAAAATTCAAAAATGACAAAACAAAAGTGCCATGAATCAAAATGGTATTACATTCAAAATTTAAAATTAAAATGTTCAAACATATACACACAAAACATATTTATTGGTATTTTCTCATAATTTAGCAATCAATAGTGCCAATACTAGTTAATAGACTCGTGTACTACTTTTCCATGATATAGATCAACATAGATCCTTGGTCAAGACACCTTCTTGGTAATCATTTCTCTCAAGTTGTGGATCATGTGTTGGGTTTATAACTGGAAGAAACTCAACAATCTCATTAGTTCAATCATCTCATACACATGTATATAGGATTGTTTTTGAAGTGATCCAATTTTTTATGAATTTCATTCTACCCTACATTTTCTCGAGTAGCCAAATGAGTGCATTATGATTGTAGACCAATGTTTTTTCATTCTTAGATCCTATAATTAATGTATCTTCAATAAAAGAATAAAAGCATAAATGCCCCAATTCCTCTCATAGGACAAGGCACTACTTACTTGTAGAAATAACCATACAACAAATACTTATATCTCTAGGATATGCCCATTATGAAGCGATTACAAGTCTATTGGATCCTTTCCAAACCACGCACTACAAAAAGCCTCCATGTTGTAGAACACTCATCGCCCACACACATTAAAAACAATGAAATCATGTGCAAATAAAGGATACTTATAGGATGGTGCACCCACACCAAGAGCAAGAAGACCCCTACCCCTACCAATTCAAGCCACTCTTGTTGATCTCAAGGTCAACCTTAACACCATGATGATTGTGCTATTTGTAAGCACCAAGAGAGGTGAAAAATCTAGTCTCCTTGCCTTCCCTAGGTATTGGCACATGTAATAGGGGCAAATGATAACCCTCCCATACCTAAACTTGAAAAATTATATGGATTCTATGAATTATTGTGAATTTTGAATATGATGCTTAATGTGATCCAAGTAATGGAATTTACATTTGACATGAATCACTTTTATATTGTATTAGAATTGTGTACATGCCCCTGGATTGATACTTACATTGGGTCACTCGTACCTTACTTTAGACGATGTACCTGGCATGTATATGACTTGGATTGATCCTTGTTCCTTTTGAGGATGTTGAGGAAGCCCCTTGTAAACTTGATGGAGGTCATCCCACTTATATGAGGTCATTGGGATACTTTTGAGATCATTACACCCTTTGGGATACAAACTCAAAATCCTCTTCATCCTTTCAATCTAGGAATAGATCTATCCTTCTAGGTCCTTGGTATTTTTGTTGCTACATCCTTAAGCTCCCAATATTTCCATCTTTTTCAATGCCAAATTTGCAAAATCCCTTTTCTCCAACAATGTTTTGAACTTCAAATCCCCTTCACTAATGACTAACCTACCTCTTTATTACCTTCTCCAATCGTTTGTTTCCTCCAGGGAATCTAAGAGAACTCACAAGAAATTGTTGTCAATATATTTACATCCATAGTTGTTAGTTTTCACTCAACCACATTGCAGAGGGTGTAGTTGTACTTCCTCCTAGTCACCAAGCTTATTGTTGCCCCACAATAGTACTAATGTGAAGTGTGGAGGGCATGCCTCTTTGCTTTCAAACCCCATATTCTATACCTTTGCATCCACATTGGTATATAGCTCCACATCAACACTCCACTTCACTTTCCTTTGCACTTAACATAGCCCCTTACTTTTTATGTGATTTTTTCTACGTGCATCAGCCTTCCCCATAGCCTTTACATCATGTCACCCTTTTTCCTTATCCTTTTGCTTGTAGATGCAAAGTGAAAAGTGAAAAGATATGAACTTCCCTTCACTACATTCTTAGCTCTGCATGCATAAAACTTTCTAAGGAAAAATAATAGGATTTTGGCCAAACTTGCAAAGGAGGTTTTGTTGAAGGCCTTAAACCCTATAAAACTGTAGCTTAGAGCACTAAAATTGAACATAAAAAAAAAAAAAAAACCATTAAAGAGAGCCTTCTTTATTATTGGTCCATTTAGGATTGAACCACACATCCCCATTGGGAGTATTTTGGTCTATAAGCTTCATCCCCTTCTATTTCTTCCACCTCTTAAATCAATGGAAGTTGGATGATGCATAATGTAGGAATGGATGGAGTTGCATGAAAATGCGGGATGTATGTTGCGTTCACAACATATATTCACAACATGTGGGTTCATAATTAAAAGACCCCCTTTATGAATGAATTACATGATAAGTTCTTGGTCAACAAGGTGAAGCCCCCATGATACTTATGAGTATTCGAGATGTGTATGGTGGTCTCTATAATCATAAAAGTTTACTATGTTAGAAATTATGACATTTGATTCAATGTTGTATAGGTGTACTAAGTGAACTATGACATTTGCATGGCATTTTTAAAATTTGGGTCATTTTGCAGTACTGCACACATAGTAATCTATCAAGAAATTATTTCTTTGCTTAAAACCTCCTTCTCCTTCCCATAGCTAGTTTTCATCGAAGTTGAATTTCTTGCATTTTATTTTCCTCTTGCATGGTTTAAAGAGTCGAGTCAAAATGCCATCAGTTTCACAACCACTCCTTTGAGTAACAATAGCCTAAAATCAAGTGCTAATTCAAATTTATCTAGCAACTTTTCTAGGGCTCTTCAAACCCATCTTAGCTTAGGTGTAGAGCTTTGGAATAGGATTGTGAGAATAACTTTCCAAAGTTGCTAAACAAACATAAATCCTTGAGTTAGGGAGTGAAATCCATTTGATATATCACTGACTTTGGGAAGCCCTTCTAACACAAGGGTCAATCATGAGGTCGCATTGGGGCCCTTAGAGTAATCAACCTTGCTTTGTTGGTCTTGGTGTCAACTGTTGACTATCCCCCCTCTGCTTTGGTATAGTAGGTGGTACCATAGAGGCCATAATATTTTAGACTTCCTACACAAGGTGATAGCACAGGGAAGGTGGTGTTGTACCTATGATCGACGTTGGCTAGACTCGCTCGGACTCCTTGGAGGGTTGCCCACTGCTCGGTGAGGTAAATTGCACCAGGGAGTTAGTTCATTAAGAAGGTTGTCAACGTAACTTTCCCACCCACCGAAACTCAGCCCCTTCGTGCATCGATTCTGCGATGTTGGATTCCATCACCAACGAGCGCTTCTTTGTGAGAAGGTTTGTTTGCATGCTTGACTCCTAGATTAATTAGCGTGTGTTGTTTTTTCTCCTTAGTTGGCCTTAGGATTGAGTTTGTGTCTAATGGCATTATTTTTGGGTTAATTCCTCATTTGATCAATACAAAATATGGATACAATTAAAATAAAAGGTAATAAGGAGGTAACAAATAGTTCATATCTAACATACGTCTTATAATTGTCCAACATTGTTCTTTACACTTAGTGCAAAAAACACCAAATGGAATGGTTTACACAAGGTCAATGGAGAATTTTATTGGAAAATTCAAAATATTATCATAAACTCACATCACACATATTTTTACATGCACCATAGATTCATAATCTTTCACAAAGAGGTCTAAGAGAAATGCCTCCATGCAAAATTGTCCACATCAGAATTGTTGTTAGGGTCCTAATCTGCACATAGGTAGAGCAATATATTCGGATGTAATAAAGGTCAATATTAATTAGGCCTTTCAATAAAATAGAATAAGGGGGATGTAATAAGACCTAATAGAAGCTTCCACTTCTAGAAGGATATTCCTCTAGATGCTTCTCTTGATAGACATATCTAGTATAAATAAGGGTCGAGGGTATGAAAACCCTAGCTTGGAGATTATTGTAACAGAGCATTGCTCGACTGGAGGTTTCCCCCTCAAAGAGGCACGTGAACATTGCTTTCTAAATCAAAGTGTTATTTATGTTGTTGTTCTTTTATCATTTCTGTGTTATTGTGGAGATTATGTTGGTTTTATTACTGTTATTCTGCCATTTCTAGCATTTTATTTCTATTCTGCATACTTTTTATATCTGGTATATTACAAGTGGTATCAGAGCACTTTCCTTGGCAGAAATTATGGGAATTTTTTTTTCAGGGTAGAGACGTATTCTGGCGTCTTTAAGCCACAGATATCTGTCGTTACGCGCATAAACCCGCGGTTGAGGGATTCATACACGCAGGAAATACAAGTGGTTCTTAAGCACACATATGTTGGCCACCCTTGTAACCCCTGTTGGTACCCCTTCGAGTGGTAGCGCATCAGACAACACCTGTGTACGGATTGGCCTAGATTTCCTGAAGCCCTCTTTAGATAAACTGATCGGCCGCTTGACTTCTATAGTGCCACCGAGAACAACACTCGGAAAGATACTCTCTAGTACCTGGGTAGTCGGGTAGTATGGATAAGGGTACGGTCTATACTTCTTAGTTAGTGCCCTGAGATATTGGGCCGAGTACTACTGTTGGACCCCGCATGTATATCTGAGAGATATAGCACAAGGAAAACCCTTGTCTGTAGAACCCTTGAATACCTAACCCTTGGGGGACAGAAACATAAACAAATTAAAATATACAAGACCTATTGCCACACAACTGTGTTCGGGTTGCCAAGTAAATACACATTTCTTTCTGGTTAAGCATTTGGAGATTTCATCGCTACAGTATTCTTTAGACTGGAGTATAACTCCACATGTGTAAAAAAAAAAAAAGTATGGAAATTTTTTCACCATTATTTGAGACCTATTCCATTGGATTCATCTCTTCGCCCTTATCACATTCATCCATATCATTTTTCGGAAAAAAATTTGACCCGGCCCACCTCTTTTCAGTTCACCCATCCTCATGGCCCATACCCGTAGCCAAGACCTGGAAACTCGCTTCAAAACCTTGCAATCTAGTTTCCTCGAGACCCAAAAAGAAGTGAAACAACTCAGTGCCACTGTTGCCTCCATCGATACATCCATCAATACAACCATAAATACAACCATGCAGTCCTCAATGGAGGAAGTCAAACAAGAACTGACCACCCAACTTGAATATGTCTTTGCATCACTATGCACCAAACTGAAGATCCCTACAGATGACCCTTTCTCTGACGCACCTCCAAAGACTGAAGGTGAACATTCCTCCCATTCCCATACCTTTCAGCACCATCACTTTCAATGTGACCTAGGCCTTCCATGGGTGGATGTGACCAAATTTGATGGCTCGGATCCCACTATTTGGTTCACCCAAATGGAACATTATTTCTCTTTATACGAGATTACAGATGACTTGGCCAAACTCTGGTATGGTGTTCTCCATCTAGATCAAGAACGTTGGCAATGGTGGCAATGGAGAAAAACTTCCCATCAAGGGTATATTGCTTGGACCCAATTTGTGACTGACCTTTATGAACGCTTTGACACTGGCACCAACCATTTGGGTCGTTTGACAAAGTTGAAACAATCAGGAACAGTAGAAGACTTCATAGCTTCCTTTGAGCGTCTGGATTTTCGAACAGAGGGCAAGACTGATGCTTTCTTTCGAGAGTGTTTTATCAATGGCCTCAAGGATGAGATTATGGCCCATCTCCTCATGGCTCGACCTTCGAGTTGGGTGGAGGCTACTAAAAAAGCTAAAGAAGCACAATAGGTTGTATCCTCTCAAAATCGTAAACCCTCCTTTATCCCTCACCCTAAACTTGTAAATCCCACTACTCCCTCTGCCCCATTAAAGATCCAAAAATTGACCAGGGTTGAAATGGTTGAACGCCAACTCAAAGGCCTTTGTTATAATTGTGATGAAAAATATTTCTCGAGCCACAAGTGTAAGGAACAAAAGATTTTTATGGCCATATCTGAGGATATTTTGAAAGAGGATGTTGAAACTCCCCTTGTGCCTGAGTCACCTGAAATCACTAACATAACCCCTCCCTCAGACCCTCCCGAAGTAGAACTGATCATTTCCCTCAATGCTCTCACTGGCTTCTCTGCCCCCCAAACCCTCAAGTTAATTGGTTGCATCAAGCATCAGAAGGTCATCATTCTGGTTGATAGTGGAAGCACCCATAATTTTATTCATCGCCGCATTGCCCAAGAAACTCATTGTTACATCCATGCCGTCAACAATTTCCAAATCATGATTGCCAATGGCGGTTCCATGAAATGTGGAGGGCATTGTGAAAATGTGCGTCTCCAAATCAGTGACTACCATCTAAAATCCCATATGTTTTCTATCGACAGGGGTGGTTGTGACATTGTGTTGGGTGCAGACTGGCTAAGGACTTTGGGTCCCATTCTCATGGATTTTAAGGAATTAACCATGCAATTCGACCAGGAAGGCCACCAATATAAATTCCAAGGCATCACTATTGGTTCACCTGAGGTCATTAGTTCCCATCGCATGGAAAAGCTACTCAAAAAAGGTCATTCTAGTGTCATTACCCAACTCCATGCCATACAAGCAACAAAGACACCCCTGGTGTCGTAAGACATCCAAGCCCTCCTTTCTAAACATAAAATGGTATTTTCCACTCCCCAAGGACTCCCTCCTTCCCACAATGTTCATGATCATTCCATTCCCCTTGTGCCTAGAAGCCTTCCTCCAAATATCCGTCTGTATCGCCACCCCTTTTCACAAAAAAATGAAATTGAGAAAATGGTCCGGGAACTAATTAATACAGGCATTATTTACCCTAGTATGAGCCCTTACTCTTCTCCTGTAATCATGGTCCTAAATAAATAAGGTTCTTGGAGAATGTGTCCTAACTTCTGTGCCCTCAACAAACTGACCATTAAAGAGAAATTTCCCATTCCTGCCATTGATGACCTCCTGGATGAATTGAGTGGCACCCAATTCTTTACTAAACTTGATCTTCGCTTGGGCTATCACCAGATATGTATGAAAGAGGCAGACCGTCCCAAGATGGCCTTTCGAACTCATGAGGGCCACTATGATTTTTTGGTCATGCCCTTTGGCTTGTGTAATGCCCCCTCCACCTTACAAAGCCTCATGAATCATGTCTTCTATCCTTTTCTCCATCATTTTGTCTTAGTTTTCTTTGATGATATCCTCATCTATAGCAAAACCTAGAGAAACCATCTTACTCATGTGGATTGAGTTCTCCATCTACTCTCTTAGCACCAGCTTTTGCTGAAATAGTCTAAATGTGCTTTTGGTGCCTCAGAAGTAGAATACTTGGGTCATCTGGTTGGCAAAGATGGCGTCAGGGTGGATCCAAAAAAGATTGAAGCTATGCAAGACTAGCCGCACCCGAAGACTCTCAAAATCTTGCGTGGATTTCTGGGCTTAACAGGGTATTATCACAAGTTTGTTAAGAATTATGGAAAGATTGTAGCACCTCTCACTCCTCTCCTCAAAAAGAACTCTTTCACTTGGACTCCAGCCATTTCTCAAGCTTTCCAAACCTTGAATATGGCCATGTGCACCAATCTGGTTCTAGCCCTTCCTGATTTCACAAATACCTTTGTGTTGGAATGTGATGCCTCAGGGAAAGGAATCGATGTTGTCCTTATGCAAGAGGGTCAACCTTTGGCCTTCACTAGCGAGAAACTATTTGAAAGGAATCTGGGCAAACCCATATATGAAAAGGAAATGTTGGCTATTCTACATGCCGTTGATCTGTGGTGCCCTTATCTCTTGGGGCAACGTTTCCAAATTAAGATAGACCATCAAAGCCTCAAGTACTTTCTGGAACAATGCATTTCCTCCCTAGAGAAACAAAAATGGGTGACTAAACTCTTTGGATATGATTATGAGATCATTTACAAGAAAGGCAAAGACAATGTAGTGGCGGATGCAATGTCTCGAAAATATGAAGAAGAAGGATCCCTTTTTTCTCTTTCCTTCATTGTACCAGATTGGCTCCAAGCTATTCCCCAGGAATGGCTACAAGATCCAAAAAGTTTGCATCTGATCCAACAATTGCAGACCAATGCTCCAGCTCCCCCAGGGTACTCTTGGCTCTAGGATGAGTTTCGATACAAAGGTCGTTTGTATTTAAGTAAACAATCAAAGATTAAATCCGCGGTACTTTCTGAGCTTCATGCTACACCCACAGCAGGGCACTCCGAGTTCACCAAAACCTATGACAGGGTCAAACGTTCTTTTTTCTAGGATGGTATGAAACAGGACATCCGTAATTTTGTTGCTGAATGTGATGTGTGTCAACGCAACAAGGGATAAATAGTCAAATCTCTGGGCACACTACAACTGCTTCCGATTCCACCTGCTATTTGGAAGGATATCTTTATGGACTTTATTACCAGCTTACCCAAATTGGGAAATAAATCAGTGATAATGGTGGTTGTGGATCGCCTTTCCAAGTATGCTCATTTCTGTTCTCTTCAACACCCATTTACTACATCCATGGTGGCTCAAATTTTCATGGACTAGGTCTTCAAGCTTTATGGCATGCCACACTCTATTGTTTCTGATTGTGACCCAACTTTCACAAGCAATTTTTGGCAAGAACTGTTCAAGCTACCGGGCACCCAATTGCATCTTAGCACAACTTATCATCCCCAGACTGATGGTCAAATGGCAGTTGTCAACAAGTGTTTGGAAACATATTTGAGGTGTTTTGCCTCTGAAAAGCAAAATCAGTGGGCTCAATGGTTACCCCTAGCTGAATGGTGATACAACACTTACTACGATACAGCTACACGCATGACTCCTTTTGAAGCGGTATATGGACAGAAGCCACCTTCATTTCTCTCATACTTACCGGGTACCTCAAAGGTCCAAGCGGTTGACCAAACACTTACAGTTTGAGAGGATATTCTCCGTACCCTCAAAGAGAACTTGGTCATGAAAAAGAATCACATGAAGCAACAAGCAAATCAAGGTCACTCTGAACGTCAATTTGCAAAAATGGATCATGTGTTTCTGTGAATGAAACCATACAAGCAAACTTCCCTCAAGGCCGAGCATTGTCAGAAGCTAGTACCCAAATTTTATGGTCCTTATATAGTTCTCAAGCGTGTGGGACAAGTCGCCTATCAGTTAGCTCTGCCCAATCATTCGAAGCTACATCATGTTTTTCATGTTTCATGCTTAAAGAAGGTGATTGGAACTAGGTGCCAAATTCAAACCAACCTTCCCGAGTTAGCTGAAGAAGGATCCATTTGGCTACAACCAGAAGCAGTTTTGGACCAGCGTAAGTGTCGTCTGGGTTAGAGAACCATCAAGGAAGTGCTAGTCCATTGGAAAGATACAACTCCAGCATATGCCACTTGAGAACCAACTACCATTCTGCAGTAGTTTCCACATCTCAAGCCTTGAGGACAAGGCTATTTTTAAGGGGGCGGACATGTTAGGGTCTTAACCTGCACATAGGTAGAGAAATATATTCGAATGTAATAAAGGTCAATATTAATAAGGCCTTTCAATAAAATAGAATAAGGCAGATGTAAGAAGACCTAATAGAATCTTCCGCTTCTAGAAGGATCTTCCTCTAAATGCTTCTCTTGATAGACATATTTAGTATAAATAAGGGTCGAGGGTATGAAAACCCTAGCTTGGAGATTATTGTAACAGAGCATTGTTCGACTAGAGGTTTCCCCCTCGAAGAGGCCCATGAACATTTCTTTTTGAATCAAAGTGTTATTTCTGTTGTTGTTCTTATATCATTTCTGTGTTATTGTGGAGATTATGCTGGTTATATTACTGTTATTCTGCCATTTCTAGCATTTTATTTCTGTTTTGCATACCTTTTATATCTGGTATATTACAATTGTCCACTACTTTTGAGGGATTGTAACTAGGAATGAGGGGTGCTCTAGTTGAAATCCTATCCCAGGAATCCATCAGAGTTGACGGTTCCTCAATCTGAGTCTTGGCTTTCGTTTTATGCCCAGTTGCAAGTTGCATCCCAAATCATTTCGGGGACTCTTGGAAATTCCTCCTTGGGGCATAAAAGCCTAATGGAGCAACATTTTTGAGCTCCCTGAGATTTTTCATGCTTGTTTAGGCATGGACTAGGTGACCACATTGCCCATCCGCTCCCAAGGCATGGTTTCGTAAATTGGACCCCTAAATCCAAATGTTGCATTGCTTCTTACTGAGAAAAGCACTAGTTATCGAAATCAATGAAAAAAACAGCTAAAATCCTATGCCTAGAATCTAACAGAGATGACGATTCCACAATCCGAGTCTCTATTTTCATTTTATGCCCAGTTGCAAGTCGCATCCCAAACCATTTCGAGGACTCTTGGCCAATTCCCGCTCAGGGCATAAAAGACTAACAGAGCAACATTTTTGAGTTCTGTGAGATACTGCAAGCTTGTTTAGGCATGGACTAGGTGCCCAAATTATCCATCCACTTCCAAGGCATGGTTTCGTAAATTGGCCCCTTAATCCAAATGCTGCATTACTTCAAACTGAGCAAAGCACTAGTTGCTGAAATAGTCTAAATGTGCTTTTGGTGCCTCAGAAGTAGAATACTTGGGTCATCTGGTTGGCAAAGATGGCGTCAAGGTGGATCCAAAAAAGATTGAAGCTATGCAAGACTAGCCGCACCCGAAGACTCTCAAAATCTTGCGTGGATTTCTGGGCTTAACAGGGTATTATCACAAGTTTGTTAAGAATTATGGAAAGATTGTAGCACCTCTCACTCCTCTCCTCAAAAAGAACTCTTTCACTTGGACTCCAACCATTGCTCAAGCTTTCCAAACCTTGAATATGGCCATGTGCACCACTCTGGTTCTAGCCCTTCCTGATTTCACAAATACCTTTGTGTTGGAATGTGATGCCTCAGGGAAAGGAATCGATGTTGTCCTTATGCAAGAGGGTCAACCTTTATATGCAACATTTGGCACCGGGCGTCAGCCCGGGGCAGTGCCCCGAAATTTTTTTTTGGGTCGTTTTTTCTATTTTTAGCGGTTTACTAAATTAATCCCGCATTAAGGGATTAGGGTTTTGGTATCTACGAAATACCTAAAAACATTGTATATATTGTATGGTGAATGGTGAAATTCGATAATGAATATAAGAAAGGTTTTCTCGGTTGAGGGTTTTCGATACAAAATCTCTGTGTACTCTATGTATAAGTCATTGATTAAATTTTGTTTTTCTTAAGAATCTATATGCATTGCTTTACTTCACAGGTTTAAAACTTACATGGACTAGGTGACCACATTGTCCATCCACTCCCGAAAAAAGACTGCACCAATTTCAACTGCAGATTGAGTTTAACAACCACTACTACACATTGAATTAACCATCGCCATAACTAACTTATTCTTCAACTTGGATTGAACAAAACTAATCTTTGTATAGTTCTACTCTTGGCTTGAACAAAACTAATATTTGTATAGTTCTACTCTTGTATTGAACAAAACTAATATTTGTATAGTTCTACTTTTGGCTTTCCTTAGACATATTGCCAACTAAAGCACCCAAGGTTTGCAACACACCAATTGATGGTTGGATTTCTTACTCCATAGCATTGACCCTCATCTTCAATGGACATTTCTTATAATAATTCTAACTTGCACAAATCCAACAAACGACAACCTTACTACTATTTTTTTCTTAGATCCATATGATAAATTTATCATGTCCTTAGTGTTATCACATTAATATGTCCTTAATATGTCCAAACTCAAGAGGGATATCACATTAAATTAGGTGGTTGATCACTAATATTGGTAATTTCACCCTAGTCTAATTGTGCATACAAAACTAAAGATATAAATTTTTTATTTAGAACGTTGAATATAGAAAAAAAGTTCATAAATTAGAACTAGGATGATGATGGACTACTAACAAACAACATGTGCACATGAAACTGAAGGTACAACCAAACAGGTACCTGTTAGATATTTCTTCGTTGAGTGAGGAAAGATTAGGACAAATAGAGGCCAAAAATACGACTGCATCTAATAGATATGATAAGAAAACAAGGACCAGAGGTGAAAAATCATAATAAAATTTTCTAGACGCATGAAATTTTTTCTTGCCGAAGGAGGATCATGCTCTTATGATGACGAGACCATAGAAGACATAGAGGTTCCACTCAGGTATAATAATATGGTGAAACAATGGGTACCTAAGGAACTACCTCCTATAGATTTTGACTTCGTTGTCAACAATAAGACATATCGCAATGCACCATCCTCCTTGCATAGCTTGGGGCTAGTTTCCCTGGATGGAATAATTGTAAAATACAATACAGTAACTGAATTGATGGACTATGTCAGACCGTGTTACAATTATAACGATTGGATGCGGCTGGTCTAGTACATGTTAAGTATGCAGAGATATGCACTCGCCACAAATTATATACAACTAATAAACAAGGATAAAAATAAGGGAGCGACTATCTATATTGATGGAAGGCCTAAAGCTTCCGACAATATCGCAGGGTTTATAAATAGCATACGGCCTAGGACAATAAACAAACAACTGAATTGCATATATGAGGGACGTGAAGAGAATCGGGTAGTCCTATGCGCAATAAAAAAGATAGCTCTCGGGGAAGAGTTATTAGCAGATTACCATTTGAATTGAATATAAACATTGACTAATAGTGTGTAGGTTCTTATGCAACACCTCTTTAAGAAACCTCTACTTATTGCATTATATTTTTTTATTATCTTTAACATTGTTGTAAATATTATCTTTAACATTGTTTTTTTGTTATCATTAACAATTTTTTAAATATTTGGGGGTTCTAATTATATTATAATGTGGCAGGATGATCGTGGAAAAGGGCCAGCCGCAAAACATGTAAATGATTATCAATTTCCACTTTCATTTTACGTTATTTTTATTATTTGCTTATAAAATTTTATTGAAAGAACAT
The DNA here is from genome assembly GCA_009831015.1 of Picea engelmannii. Taxonomy (NCBI): domain Eukaryota; kingdom Viridiplantae; phylum Streptophyta; class Pinopsida; order Pinales; family Pinaceae; genus Picea; species Picea engelmannii. The sequence goes on from ML778291.1 coordinate 83,158, forward strand.
TGTTTTTGTTGAAATTATATGTAGTCCGCAGGCCATGTTGATCATGATTCCGCCGACGAGGAGGGATTTTATTCATTCGTTGATCCAATTGTCTTAATAAAAAAAAAGGATCATTAAAGCTAACAAGGAACTTGTTGGCTTCTTAGATCATCCAGATCAAACTCCCGATGTCAAAGAAAATATCAAGCTCCTTAGGTCACAACTTAACACATATAAGGTAATAACCATAATTTAAAGTGGTTTTTTTTTAATCTACTCATATGTTCAATTATGATACTTTATTCTTTAAATTTTACATTATCTCACGAAAAAACATTTTTTTTTTATAAAGACATTTTTGGAGCCTATTCAGCCCGGTGTTGGTAGTATTGGCGCTACAAAGATGCTACAGAGTCCTGATGCAAGCGGTCATACATCTGCTAAAGTACTATTTACTTCTCCATCTTCCACACCTAATTTAGATAGGATCCATGACACGCACCGCCAGTCATCCACACCTCGATCAGAGTCTAGAGATGGTGGCAACGATGAGGCTCATGGTGATGTGGTTGACATGGTTGCATTTCTTGGAGCTAGATGTGTGACAAGCACGGGGACCCTCCCGTGCACATTTTTGGTCGACTATAATGGACTTCCATTAAAACAATCAAGACTCCCAGGTAGTTTTAATTCATATTTTAATCATTTAATGTTGTCCTTCTCATACAGAAATCCTATAGATTCTTAATTTTAAATTAATGATCATATCATTTTGTGTGTAGGAAACGACCATTTTTATAGGCACCTAGAGAGCAAGGCCTTGATGATTTTTAGGGCAACCTTACGCATGAGGTGGAATTGCCAGAATTTCATCCTCAAAAAGGAACTTACGGATTATCTTGAAGGTCTCTTTGGAGTAGACACGTTCAATAAAACAACGGTCACCTCTGCAGTGGGTAAATATTTAAAATATACGCAGGATGTTTATAGACAAAGCTTGGCAGGAAATCCTAGGTATGAACATCCTCCCTCAATTCCAGAGAGGGAGTGGAAGGTGATCATTTATGATGCAAAAGAGAAGATTTTGAAAAAATCAGGAGAATAAATAACTGGTACACCAAGGTAAATTACAATATTTTGATTTCAATACTAGCTTTATTTTTCTTTAGATCTAAATAAAAGTGTGGTTATATATAACATACTTGAAAATTTTGATGATAGGTTGCCTGAGACTTCGAAGGAAACCAAAGAAAGGATTTCCAAACATAGAAAACACAAGCTAGGCCAGGGTGGTTACTCGAGGTTATAGTCATGAATCATAAGTACCCAAACATCGTAAGAAAATTATTTGTATCACCTTACAACTTTCAGGTAATTGCAACAAAAAACATTAAAAAACCATACCCTTATGCAATGCAGGGTGGCGACTTCGGAACTGAAACCATAGAGGAAGACCTCCAACTTGGTTACAAGTACGGTTATAAATCTGTGGTTGATCGTAGGAAAAGCATGGGGCGGATCCCAAGATCCAATTTGCGGGATAAGGTAAATAAAAATCATTCCACATTAGCCTTTCATTACTTATAAAATACGTAATTCTTTGATATCGTCCATAATTTAATGTCTTACTTTGCTTTAATCAGGGGAGAAAAATTATCAACGAAACCATTAGTACTGGAAAACAGAGCATTGATAGTGCAATGCAGCTAGAAGATCATGGTGCTCCCCAGCAGCCCCATCCTAGTGAGGTGCAGCCCCAAGATGTTCCTGTGACTGAGGCCCACGATGGTAAAATGTCTATATATTAATCATATACTTAATAATTATGTACTTATAAATTTTGATGTTTAAATGGCAGAGAATGTCATAGTTGATCCTCCTTGACCTAAAGATCAGGTGAATAGGCCGGAAACCATTCCAACGACGCCGACTAGAGGACCAAGTAAATAGTTACATTGTAGAGTTTGTTTTTTAATATTAATGAACTACTTCAATGATATTTAAAAATTGGCCATATAAATTTAATATTTTTTATTTTTGTAGGTGATGGCCCCTCACAGCAGCATCCACACCATGGGTACGAGACTAGACATACTCAGCGTGAAAGGAATGAAACAACATCAACTGCTGAAGAGCACCCAGTAAACGAAGACATGGAGATGGATGAATTACTTTAGACCTGGAAAGCACAAAAGAAGACTAAAAGAAATTCATGATGTCATGTAATAATTTTATAAGACAGTTAGATGTACATTATATAGTTGAACATGTAATGATGCATATAATGCATTGAAATTATGGGTATTTTTTCATCTGATAATATACACAAGGCTATTTCTATGGCTTGTATATATCTGTGAATGTAATTTTGTTATACACTTAATGATAATTTCAACTTCTCTTATAAGACTTGGTATATACTAATTCAATACTCATTGATTCAAGACATGAGAATGCAAGCAAGACCTGGTGCCTTGTGCTTGGGCTACGGAGTCTAGGCAACAAATAGAACTTGAATATGCAATATGAAACTTCCAAAATTGTGTGACATGATATATGCAACTTTGAAAGTCTTGTGACATGTGACATGTGGCTGACATGTGACATGTGGCAAACATGTTTTTCCAAGCAATGTGCAAACCTTCAACTTGGTGCAACATGAAAAAATAATTTTTTGGGAAGATGCAATAATAAGTTTTAAGGATTACATGGTCATGTTAATCCATATAGAGGTCCATGATATAAACACCCATTGTTATAATGTTGACATAAATTCCAATCTTTACTTTGTCGATTAGAGGGCACAATTTTGGCAACAATTTAATGTTTTTAGTTCCATGAAATTTATTTTGTTTCTTCAACAACATTAAGGATTAAACATGAGGGGTTGGAAATGGTGATGTCAAACATTTACTCTTTCACACATGTGCATCATCTCAATCTTCATGTCTACAATATGTGGAGGGTTATCCAAGGTTTCAAGACTTTCTTCATATTTTCATACTTTATTCTTCTCATGGTCATGCTAATCCATATAGAGGTTCATGATATAGACACTCATTGTTCTAATGCTGACATAAATTCAAATCTTCACTTTGTCGATTAGAGGGCACAATAATGGCAACAATGAGAGAGTTTTCACCATATGTCAACTAATTTGTCCCTTTAAAAAAACTTCATTGATGTGCAAGGGAGCACTGTGTCTATAAGAGGTCCTACACGAAAGTAAAAGAAGTCAATCTGTAAAAGAGGTCCTACATCTTGAAATATTGATAATTAGTTCATGAAAGTGTCCTACATATTGAAATACAAATTTGGTGGACCCAACAAACAAATTATTTACCACACTGCCTTTCACACAAAATGACACTTCCATCAACAAAGAAATAGATGGGATGGTATGTTGAAGTCATTGAGCCAACACAATGGACTCGGCAGTTGACTAGGATGGAAAACCATGAAAGCATCCAGAGACAAGCCCTATTAGGGAGCCACAATAATCCTTGAAACTCCAAATATAATGGAGAAGGATTTTTTTTTCAGTGCCTCTCACAATGAGCTTCGCCAAACTTACAACTCGTGTGTTTTGTAATATATGTTATTACATATATGTGTAGTAGAATATATATGCATGTTTTATTACACATATATGTAATAAAATATATACGTTATTACACACACACACACACACACACACACACACACACACACCGTAACATATCAAATATGTTATTATATCCCAACTCCATATTACAATACTTGACCCACATCCACTTGCAAATATAACAATAGACTAGACCCTATAACAATAGAGACTTGGGACCCATTTGGATGAGGAGTAAGAATTGAGACCCAATTGGCCCACTTACTTAAGTCATTAGATAAATAATAACATAAAGAGAAAACATTATTAAACCCATAAACACTTAACAATCAAGTGCTTTTATAACATATTGTATTTGTAAATGATCCCTTGCTAAGTTGAAATCCTGCAATAGGATTTGAACTTAGCCTCGTTGTTACTTTTTATTTCACATGTAACCAAAGTATGTCAATGCCAAGTGCCTTTGGTTATCTTGGATGACACCATCATTTATTATCAATCTCTATGAAGCACCATCAAAGTGTAGGTTATGCCAAGTAGATTTTGGTGTTTGCTAGTATATTGATGATGTCTTAGTGGAGCTTTTATCATTGTCATTAGAAACATTTTAGGGTGGGGTTACTAATACTAAAGGACTTGATTTATACATGAACTAGGTTATAGTCATATAATGACGATGATACTTAAGATGATCATGATGGCAATGCCCCTCTTAAATTAAATACAATATTTTGAATGTTTGGAACTCTTAGGTGGTTATGGTACCTTAGACAAGTTCAATTTTCATTTTCATTTATAATAACCATGCAATATTTGGTGAGGGGGATCAAAATCCTAGTATGTATTGCTTCAAGGATTTACAAGGAAAATTTATACCACAATGAATTAAGGGTTCCACTTGTGTTAGTTATGGTAGGTTTTCACTCATTCATTTCTAAATCACAATTTAATTGATTCAACTAAACAACCTTAAAAAGAACATGAATTAGGTTTGATTTCATGATATGTACATGAACATCATAAAATTTTAACATCATAAATTCATATCTCACCTTTAAATATCTCACAAATCCTTATTCAAGTAAATCATATAACTTGACTATGGGATTCTAAAAAGGCACATCACTTGGCTTTCCCTACTCACCTACTAGGAAAGTCAAGGTACAGGAGAAGTACCTTAACACACCTTATCTTCTACTAGGTTATCACCAAAACCTTACTATGAAATAATCACCAAAACCTTAACTCACATACCTTCCTTATATATATCCTAACCTTCCTTAGTTATTGAAAGTATATATATGGTTCCTTAACCTAATTTCTAGTCTAATAACCCTTATTAGGTATAGTGGAAGGGGGTTACCCTATTATAACCTAGTCTGAGTTGAGTTGCACTTACAAGTAAGCCTCCCTCTTAACACATATATCTCTTTTTCTATCCAACATTATTTTGACTCATTTAATTATTTTATTAGATGAGGTATCACACAAAAGTATGATGGATATATCCTTCTATTTCATTGAGATT
>ML778291.1:88580-111817 GCA_009831015.1 Picea engelmannii
TTTTAATAGAGGTCAACCAATGGAAATGGAATTGGAACTTGATCAAAGTATTAGGTGAAGTCCATGAGATACGAACATTGACCAAAGGTAAAACTCCTCACTCTCCAATGCTAGTCCCAAACTCGTTGTAGTATCCAAATTTAGTTCTCTTGCTAGAAAAAAAAGGTGTTTATATACATAATATATAATTAAATAATATCCCATGTTAACTAGGTTTGGTTAGTTGATAAAGAAAGGGTGTTGTGATTCTCAACAAAGATTCAAGATTTGTTTGGTTGGTAGGTAAAAAGGGGATGTTGTGATACCCCCTCAACATGCCATTTAAAAACATGTTTGTTTGTCATGGATAATTCACCCTCCAACATGTAGTTCAAAAATTAAGATGGATAAATGTTCTATGACATTGATTTTTTTCCCAAATGTGAACTATATCTCGTGTAGTCATAAAAAATAATGTTAGAAAGGTAAGTTTGCAAGGAAATTAGCCTTGTGTATAAATCATTAAACAAATAAGAAGACAGTGGCCTTTCCCAGCTAGATTCCCACAAGCTTTGGACTTATAATGATATTTATAAATATTCCCAATAAATGGAATGGCCCTTCATTTTAAAGATTCCCACAAGATTTGGAATGTGGATAATATTTAAAGATTAATAAAACCAACTGTGATGAAAATCCATGAATTCATCTAGAGACAAACTTTCTTAGGGAGCCATAAAAATCCTAAAAATTCCGAGTAGAATAGAGAAGCCTTTGTTTTTCAATGTCTCTCGTGATGAGCTTAGCCAACCTTACAGCTTATATGTTTAGTAAAGATCACACATATAAATATATTTGATATGTATATGTTATATGTTTTAATAACATATCCATATCAAATATATATTGTTACATATATATCTTTTGGTTCACTCATTGAATTTCTCCTATGCCAAACATTCATCAAAATATGTTATTTTCACTATGTTAAGGGATTCTACAACTAGAACTTGTCTTTATTGGACAAGACATCTTCTCTAGATGTCTTATTATAACTATAAAAAACCCAATTTAATGGAGCATTCTTCCTCCTAGGTTAATGCCCCCTTGAATGTGAAAATAAGACCTTCAAATAATTCTTTCAACAAAAGACATTCTCTATTCTAGCATACTTGAATTTTTTAATATAGACAAGGGCCTATTGAGATGAATTGATAGACTAACTATAAATATCTGAACGTAACTCTTGATTGGATGTGACACTCCATATTTGTACTCTTGAAATCAAAACTAGATGGTGCTTGATCACATGCAGAGCGATCTACCCATACCTTATTTACTTCAGAGAATTTCCCTTTGTAAAATGTTTTCAAGAATATAATGAACTTCATAGCCTATAATATTCTTCCAATACATGCCCCCTTTCTTCAAAAATTAATTTTTTTTTTTTTTTGCTCAAAAATAAAATTTAAATATTTTTTGCTCATTTTTTTTTTTTTAAATCAATTGTTGTCGTTGCAATTGCGACGATCGGTACAAATTGTGCGACGAACTTTCTATACAAAATACAAAAGTGTTCTTCGCAATTAAGACAACCGATACAAATTGTGCAACGAACTTGCTATACAAATTACAAAAGTGTTCGTCGCAATTGAGACGACCGGTGCAAATTGTGCGACGAACTTGCTATACAAATCACGAAACTTGTATAACGATTTTGTCACTATATACACTGTGTTCGTCGTAATTGAGACAATAGATTTGAAAGTTGATTCGTCTCAAATTTTTTACTTATTTTACCTATATTGTCGAGTGTGCAACGATTTCCCTACTGTGTCGCTCTTTCGACAATTTCTTTACTTAGTCGTTCTGGCGACGGTATTTATTTTTTTGTCGCAATCGTGACAACCATCCTACTGTCGTCGCTCTTGCGATGTTAATCCAGGTTCGCCACACGTGCCACGTCACATGAAACAACGTTGAGGAGACTCAAGATTCGTCGCAATATCCATGACATAACGTCGCAAGAGCGTCGAAATAGTCGTCACAAAATGACCCAAATTTACTAGTGTCTCATTCCTCTGGCTCATTGTGTGGCTCTTCTCTCCCGGCCCCATTATTTTTCATTTTGTACCTCCTTCCTCCATGCAACCTTCCAAACTCATAATATTCCTCTGGTGTACTTCCTTCTTACATCCTCAGTCTCTTCCTTCCTTTTTCATTGCTTATTTCCTTCTCTCAGATGATCTTCTTGTCATCCTCTGACTTCCCCTATGTGCACAAAGCCCCTTTATCTATCAGAGTTCATTATCATCACATGCAAATTCAGTTTTCTTACCAGTAAGGGAGTCCAAGTCTTCGGGGCTGCAGCACTAAACCTCCAGGTCTTCTCTACCAACCTCTCTAACCACTCTGTCAGAATTTTTGGAAATTCACCGAAGAAAATTTCATGCAGATCTATGAACACATACCTTTACATCGATTGCTTGTCACTCATCTGAGGGTTCATGTTCTCTTGAAATGAAAAATCCCTTTATTTTTGTTCTATCCAGTATGTGATCTATTTCTTAGTCGACCTCCAAAACAGTCCCTTAATCTCAATTTCCTCGTCCCAACAACAGAACGATTTGTTGGTTTTCTCTGGTCTGTGCATGGGTTGTAAGAACCAAGGTTCGGTTCAACTGTGACCAACAAAACCTCAAGACAACGGCCCTTTCGGGATCACCTGCTTGTTCAGATGAATTCTCAACCGAGGTATCTATTGGGACTGCAGGAAACATACCGAGGTATCTATTGGGACTGCAGGAAACATGCTTCTGCAACAGTAAGGGAAGGGGAGGCAGATGCTTGATTCATTGTTCCTTATTCTAGCTTATGTATGTTCTTGATTATTACATAGATTCTCACAGTCATTCATGAATATTGCACCATAATTAATCCATAACCTAAGTTTAGTCTACGAAGCATGGCAACATTATTAAAAAACGCACATAGACAAGTAAAGAACACAAGACACAATATCCTCTCTAACTCCTTTACTCACATTCTATCTTACCAATTGTTTATTACATTCATGAATTTTTCATAATATCTCTTACATATGCCCACCTTTTTCACCTCTTGACACCCTGATTTCCCAATCCCATTCCATATTTATACCCAAAATCCCTAGACTATTTATCCCAAAAATAACCCATTACAATGTATGGCATAGCCAACTTGAGTTAACTGGTTATTTTCTTTATTTTACTTTTCACTCTCTTGCAACTTTTATGTTGTTCTTCTATTTCTATAAAGGAGCAATGTCGTCCTTCGTGCTTTCTTCTCTCACTCGCTTGCTTTATTCTTTTGTCTATGTGTTATCTTCACCCCACACACTTTCCATCCTTCTGCGCCCTTTCTGCATGTTGCACACTTTCTTCTTTTTGTGTTCTTCCTTTCTTCTACACACTTTCTTATTTTTGCGTGCTTCCTTTATTCTACACACTTTATTTATACTTAGGTTTTTCTCCCAAAATTGCATCCAAAACTGTTTGCCCAACACCAACATAACCCTAGAGGAATGTTGCAATGTGACACAATCCTTGACGAATGTCGCTATGCAACATAACCATTAAGGAACGCCTCAATCCAACGTAGCCCTTAAGGAACATTGCAATGTGACATAGCCCTTGATGAACATCCCAAATCTATCATAAACCTTGAAGAATGTCATAATGCAACATAACCATTGAGGAACATATAAATTTCACATAACTTAACCAATATGAATGCCACAATGTGGCTTGACCATTGATGAATGTCATAATCCAACATAATCCTTGAGGAACATCGCAAGACAACATAACCTTTGATGAACATCACATTGTGACATAATCCTTAATGAAAGTTGTAATACGACATAGCCATTAAGAAATGTTGCAATGCAACATAACCATTAAGGAATATTGCAATGCAACATAACCCTTAAGGAATGTCAGAATGCAACATAACCCTCAATGAACATCATAATGCAACATAATTATATTATCTACCTATGAGTGTCACAATATCATGTCACAAAATCACATGATCATATTATCTACCTTTGAGTGTCACAATATCACATGGTCATATTATCTACCTTTGAGTGTCACAATATCACATAATATGTAGTAGGTAGGCACTTCACGTTAACATTAAAATTTGAAACGCGCGATTAAAGAAAAACAAAAAATTGCTTGACGTATGTGATACGTAAATTCCATTGAGATACTTCATGCTTTTCGCTGTGCCTACTGGAGTTTTGGTGAACTAAGACATCTGCAAGTGGCCGACCCTGTCACCTTCAACTTTATCTTGAAGTTGAAGTTGCAGGTTAAAAGTAAAATGGGAAAGTGCGTTGAAGTCCTGAGTGATTTGAAAAAATATTCAGGATGAGAACATATGAAAATGGACAAAGACACGTGGTCCATGGATGAGTTGCAGAAGGCAAACTACTTGCTTGGGTGGTAACCCTTTGGCACAACTTATATTTATTATTTTCCTTTGCATCCCTGAGAAGATAAATACTTTCCTTTCCTTTCTCAATCTGCCTCTGCATTTATCTTGTCAATGATGGCTCATCTTACAAACTCTCCTTGCCATCACACAATCGCTTCCACCTCCACCTCCACCTCGATCGCTGCATCTCCCAACACCAGTTAAAAAAATCCAATATGATGTCTTTATTAATCATCGCGGGCCGGATTTAAAATCCATCTCTACCATCGCCTTCTTTTGCATGGATTCCAAGTCTTTCTGGACTAGCCAAAAATGCAGGTGGGAGACGACTTAAATTGTCAAATAAAAGGAGCTATTGCAACTGCCTCTGTTCATATAGCCATTTTTTCTCCAACATATGTGAAATCAAAATGGTATCTGGATGAGCTTGTCCTCATGTTAAACTCAGGGGCTCCCATTATTCCAGTATTTCACCATGTAGAACCTGGGGACCTTCGATGGACAAGCGACAAAGATGGAGGATATGATCGATTCTTGAGAATATTCGGGTGGATGGGAAACAATGGAGTTTATGCTGAAGCTTTGCGAATTCATGAAAAGAAAAGGAGATACAACCCAAAAATAATTAAAGAATGGAGAGAAGCACTAAAAAAGGTTTCATTTAAAAGCAGTTTGGCGCTGAAGGACTGTAATGGGTTAGAATTCTAATTGTATTGTCCATATTAGCTTTAATTGTATCGATAGATCTAGTTTTTAGTTAGTGAGAATTAATTTTTTTCCTGTAAATCTTTCCTACTTAAAAGAGTGGTTACGATGAATAAAGTAGGATGCTAATTAAAAAACGATGTGGAGGACTTTTCATTTTATTTTTTCTCATTTTAATTGATTAGTCTCGTGTGTACTCTGTGATAAATTGTGAAGAAAGAAATGCAGAGAGAAAAATAATAGAGCAGAAATAGTATTCATTATATTGAGAATGTAAGGAGAAAGTACAATGAGAAGAGTTAATGAAGAATCTATGTGCAAAGGGAAATAGCTGAGCTAAATAGGCTCAAGCAAATCAAGAAAAGAAAGTACAACTGGAAGTGTACAGTCAGCCTGTTGAGGTTACATTATATTTAACACTCCCTCTTAAACTCAACAGTTACAAACATCAGCACTGATTATGCCCAAGTGCTGTCTTTGAAAATCAAAAACAGATTTTCCCAATGGCTTTGTGAAGATATCTGCGAGCTGATCTCGAGAACCACAGAATTGGAGTGCAATGTCACCATTATTGACGAGCTCGTGGATGAAGTGAGAGTGAGTGTCAATGTGTTTTCTTTTCTTGTGAAACACATGATTTTTGGATAGAGCAATTGTTGAGGTATTGTCACAGAAGATAGGAGTTGGATCCTTTTCTGTATGTGACATATCTTTCAATATTCTTCTCATCCACATAGCTTGACAGGAAGCTGAGGTAGCAGCGACATACTCTGCCTCTGCAGAAGATATTGATACAATCAGTTGCTTCTTTGATGCCCATGAAATCAGGTTCGAGCCCAGGTGAAGAACATGTCATGAGGTGCTTTTCCTGTCATCTAGGCTGCCTGCAAAATCACTGTTTGTGCAACCAGAAAGTTGATTACTATCAGATTTAGTGTACCATAAACCAAAATTGAGAGTTCCTGCAACATATCTCAGAATCCGTTTTGCCATTTTCCAGTGAGAATCTTTGGGAGATTCCATGAATTTGGAAACAAGGCTAGCTGCATACATAATATCAGGCCTAGTCGCTGTAAGATACAACAAACTTCCTACTAAAATTTTGTATAGGGTAGGGTCCACTGTAGGGCCTTTATATTTCTTGCTCAATTTTGTGCCTAGAGGTATAGGGGTTTCTGCTGGATTGCATTCTTCCATGCGAAATCTTTTGATGACGTCTGTTGCATACTTTTTCTGATAGACAAAAATTCCTTTGGTTGATTGATCAACCTCAATCCCCAAAAAATATTTCATTATGCCAAGATCTGTCATCTCAAACTCATATTGCATGGCATGTTTAAAACTTGTTAACTCAAGATTTCTAGTATATATCATGTCATCAACATATAAACATACAATCAAAAATTTACCGTGCTGATCAGTTTTGGTGTAAAGAGTTGGCTCATTTTGATTTCTATTGAAACCACTTTTGATCAGATAAGTGTCAATTCTACTGTATCAAGCTCTTGGAGCTTGCTTTAAGCCATGCAAGGCTTTCTTAAGCCAATATACTTTGGCTGGCTGCTCTTGGACTTCAAATCCAGGTGGCTGATCGACATAAACTTCTTCTTCTAAGAAACCATTTAGGAAGGTTGACTTGACATCCATCTGGTATACTTTCCATTTATGTTGGGCTGCTATGGCCAATAGAGTTCTGACAGTGTCTAACCTTGCTACTGGAGCAAAAGTTTCACCATAGTCAGTACCAGGTTGTTTTGAGAATCCTTTGGCAACAAGTCTTGCCTTGTATTTTTCGATCTGCCCTTTTTCATTGAGTTTAGTTTTGTAAACCCACTTGACACCAATACTTTTCTTGTGACTTGGAAAATCAACAAGATCTCATGTCTTGTTCTTCTCAATGGAGTCAATTTTTTGGTTCATGGCTTGAACCCAATGTAGCTCCTTAGCGACTTCCTTAAAAGATGTAGGTTGACATGACATTAAAGAAAAAAGGTTGTGCTGTTCAAAGTGATCCAATTGCTAATGGATTTCACTCAAACTTCGAGTTCTCTGATTTTGAATTTCAGAGGATGAGTCTCTGCTTGAAGTTGAGTTATCCTGAGAATTTTCAGATCGTCCTTGTACCCGCAATCTTGGAAGAACAGGTAGAGGTATTTGTTGTCCAGAATTTTCTGTGTTTTCAGAACTTGGCAGCAATGGATTTTGACTGTCCAGTTGTTGATTTTCTGATTCATTCCAAAATTGATTTTCCAGAAATTTTACATCTCTGCTGAGAATTAGTTTCTTGGAGATTAGATTGTAAAGCCTGTAGGTTTTAGATGTTTCACTATATCCAGTAAAGATACATTTCTCACTTCTATTGTCCAGTTTCTTCCTTAATTCGGAAGGTATGTGAGCGTATGCTATGCATCTGAATGTCCTTAGATGTGCAACATTTAGCTTTGTCCCACTCCATGCTTCTTGAGGGACTTTCATCTTTAGACTTGTGCTTGGAGATCTATTCAAGAGATAAACTGAGCATGCTACTGCTTCAGCCCAAAAAAATATTTGACAAACATTTCTCTTTGAGAAGTGTTCTTGCCATATTCATTATTGTCTAATTTTTCCTTTCAGCCACTCCATTCAGTTGTGGAGTATACCTGGCTGTTGTTTGCATGATAATGCCTTGTGATTTGCAGAAATTTGCAAATTCATTAGAGTTGTATTCTCCTCCTCCATCAGACCTGAGTGCTTTTATATATTTGCCACTCTGTTTTTCAGCTTCTGCTTTGAATTCCTTGAATTTTGCAAAAGTTTCAGACTTGTGTCTGAGAAAATAGATCCAGATTTTCCTGCTAAAATCATCAATAAACGTTAGAAAGTAAAAACTACCACCTATTGACTCTGTTTGCATTGGTCCACATAGGTCAGTGTAAACTAGTTTGAGATGTTGTTTGGCTTGATTGGATGACTGTGGAAAACTAGTTCTCTTATGTTTTCCAAGTATGCAAGACTCACATGGGGAATTTTGTTCTTTGAAGATGGGAAGACCTTTGACCATGGAGTGTTTCTGAAGAAGACTTAGACTCTTAAAGGGTAGATGTCCAAATCTTGTATGCCAAACCATTGTTTCATTCAGGGTGGATGTACTTTGTGCATATGGTTGAATCAGATTTGCAGTTCTGAGTGTAAGGGGAAACATCCTATTCTGAGTCATGTGGATTTCAGAAATCAATTTTTTGCTAGGGGTTTTGTCATATATCTTGCAAGATGCTCCCTCAAAGAGTACCTTATAGCCATGTTCAATGAGCTGTCCTACACTTAGCAGATTATGTTTCAGATCTGGAACATGATAAACATTGTTTATGTCTTTCTTTTCATTTTGTTTAGTAAGAATAGGTACAGTTCCTTTGCCTTGAACTTTGACTAAGGAATCATTTCCAAGTGTAATATCAGATGAGATTGAAGAATCAATGCATGAAAGTAAATCTTTGTTACCTGTCATGTGATTGCTGCATCCACTGTCCAACAACCAGAGATCTTTAGATTGCTCTTTAGTCTTGTGGCATGAGAGAAACATACCTTTTGAGGTTTCTCCCGTATGATTTGAAACATGTGCTCTGCCTGAGAGCTGATCTTCTTGCTTCTTCCTACATTCAGATTCATAGTGCCCATACTTTTTGCAGTAATAGCATTGTATGCTTGATTTGTCATTTGATCTTCTCCCTCAACCTCTTTGAGGCTGAAAATTTTGATTCTAGTGTTGTTGTCTGTGACCTTGAAAATTTTGATGTTGGCTCTGTTGTCTGTGTCCTCCACTAGAATGAGGGTTACTGTGATTGCTCCCTCTTCCTTGGTGATCTCTGCTTTGCCCTCTGCCTCTCCCCCTGCTGAAGGAGAATTGCGTTTTGAAAGCATTGGAGATTGACTCATCTGTGAGATGCAGTCCGGTCTCATGTGTCACCAGGGAACCAATCAGTTCATCTGTTGAAAAACGTGACAAATCCTTGGATTCAAGGATTGTTGTAACAACCATTTCGAATTTCTTTGGTAAACTTCTGAGGACTTTCTCAACAATGCGTTGATCAGTGATGGCTTCACCAGTCAATCTGATCTGGTTCACAATTCCCATGACTCTAGTCATAAACTGATCCACATTTTCAGACTTTGTCATTCCTAAAGTCTCTAATTGTGTTCTCAAGGTCTGCAGTTTGACTGTTTTGACCCTGTCATTACCTTGGTAGGCTGATTTAAGGATGTCCCAGGCCTGTTTTGAAGTACTAGCACTTGTGATTTTTGAGAAAATCGAATCATCCACAGAATTTTGAATCCAGAATTTAGCTTTATTTTCTCTATTCCTTTGAGTTGCCTGAGCAATTCTCTGCTGGTTTGTCATGGCGGCAAGGTCTGCTGGATCTGGTTCCACATATCCAAGATCCACTGGATCCCAACACTCTTGCGCTTGCAAGAACGATCTCAGTCGAAGAAACCAGAACTCATAGTTCTTTCCAAGAAGAATAGGACCCTGAGTTGGTCCTAAATTGCTAGACGTCGCCATCTTTTAAAGAATTTAACAAAACAGAAAAAAATTGTTAGAAAATTTTGTATTTACCTGTTTCCCGCGTGTAAAACCAGGTCTGCTAATTTCTTGCAGGGACTTTGAGACTCTACGATTCAAGATTTCGTGAGTTTTGACTTCGCGAGTTTTGGCTTTGCGAATCTGACTTTGGGACTTCGTTATACGAGGCCTCCGAACTCTTGTCTTTCCAACTTCCGATCGCTGAAATGCCGAAGAGAGCTTAACGACCTTGGATTGGCCCTTAGTCTCGGTTCAATGTGACCACATGCCTAAATGTTAAAGCGCTATCGACTTTTCGCGATTTGGGTCATAGCGATGTCTGTGCCGGTTCTTTATCCTCCGAGCGACCACAACGCTATGACCAAGGGCTTAACCCAAAGTCCTTTTCGCAACTCGCACCTTCGTGAGTTCATGGGTTGAACTCTCGTGCCCTTCGGTTGCAATCTCCCGAGACACGATAAGTCAACGTCGGGTTGACTCCTCCCTTGATGCTTTTCTCTATTCACAACCTCGCAGGTTGAAGCGTCGATCCTTCACACTCTTATCCCATGAATCCCCGAGATGCGAGAAATCAACGGAGTGTTGACTCCTTTTTCTAGGCAACACATGTCTGCTTATCTATCACGCGGGCCCCACCTTATGGCTCTGCCACGTGTTCCCTTGTGCCTCAGCTCTCGGTATTTCGCGACTTCTACCGTCGAAAAGAGATCCCTTCAACCTCCGAACCTCTGAATACGTGATACGTGATGGGGTTCCTGATCCAATGGTCCTCCCGCTCTTTGGATCCAATCGCTGCCCTTACTCGCGATTTTGCAACTTCGCGACTTCGTGAGTTGGGACACCCAACTCTTGGGCTCTCGCTCTGCGAACCTCTGATATCCCGAACTCCGAAGTGTCGAAACTTCCCTTTGGACACTTCAACGGTCTAGATCTTCCTGTGATTTGACGGTCCAGGTCCTTTCGGGATTTCGCGATTCGTTATTTTGCGACTTTAGAAGTCTTGTCGCTGAGTTACCCAAACCACGAATGCCGAGATGCCAAAATGAGATGGCACTTGGATCTGCTGCCACTTGTCCTTTGAGATGGACTACTCACAATCCTTTTGGGATTTCGCGATTACGCATATCGGGGTTTCGAGTGCAGTCTCCTTTCTTTGTCCAACTCCCGATTCCCGATTTTGCGATAGAGTCAGATCGACGACTCACGATCTTTCTCGATCCAACGATCCAGAATAAATTAGAATTTCGCGATTCGTGAATTCTCACGACAGTCTTTTGACCTTTACACCCTGCGAGTCAACGAAATGCCGAGATCTTGCCACGTGTCTTTCTTGATGGACGGTCCTAACGATTTCGTGACTTCGCAAGTCGAAATTTCTCTTTTGCGCTCGAGAGGGCTAATCCTCATGCACATTCTCATGGATCCGACGACTGTCGATCCTCTACGCGAAATCTAATGGCTGAAATTCTTTCGCCTTTTTTGCGCTCTCCTCATCACTTATGAGCTGGATTTTCGCCTCCGATCTCTTCGCAGGACAGATCTTACGGCTGCGATTTCTCGTTTTTGGCTCCTCTAACGTGTTCTTTGCTTCCTTTGCAAGGATTTTCTCCTGTGGAAGAAAAATTCGTGAATCTTTCAAAGATTTGAAAGAATTTCACGAGTTCTTTGAAGCTTTTTGTTCTCTGCTGCAATCTTTGATGGAGGAGAGATATTTCTCGAATTTCTTTAAACGATTCTGCCTCCTGCAACAATCTTTCACAAATTTGAACGAATTTCTTTGAATTCTTCAAATGTTCCTGCCTCCTGCAGCTCTTCTTCGTGAATCTTTGATGAATTATGAAATTGTTCACGATTCTTTAGAGTTTCTCCTTCTGCAGTCTCTACTAGCTCGATTTTTTGAGCATATAGCACTCTGCTTCCTCGCGTGAGCTTCCTATGAGGATCTTTTGAGAGTATTACGGACAACTCTCCAAGCCTTGTGAAAAGTCTGTGCCACGTGTTCTCGTGATCCGTGTAAGCTCTGCGCTGTGAGGATCGTGTTGCTCTCTAGCCTATGTGAAGAGGCTTACTGCTGAAGCTCTGATACCATGATAAATTGTGAAGCAAGAAATGCAGAGAGAAAAAGATTAGAGCAGAAATAGTATTCAGTATATTGAGAATGTAAGGAGAAAGTACAATGAGAAGAGTTAATGAAGAAGCTATGTGCAAAGGGAAATAGCTGAGTTAAATAGGCTCAAGCAAATCAAGAAAAGAAAGTACAGCTAGCCAGGACATTGAGGTTACATTATATTTAACACTCTGCACCTCACTTCCTTTCCAAGCGACAAAGAATTCAGTACTCATGTTTTGTTTGCTCTAAATAACCATTGACGAAGGCGAGCTCTTAGATAGGGTAGTACAATGGGTGGAGAAAAAGGTTCCAAAAACACAATTGTATGGGGTCGCATATCAAACTGGTTTGGATGGAAAACTAGAAGATTTTGATAAAACAGTATTACTGGAGCTGCAGCAACATAGCAGGGAGACCAAGGTTGTGGGGATTGTGGGTTCTGGTGGGGTAGGAAAGACTACCTTGGCAATGGAATTCTTTCATCGGAAGAGATCAGATTACGATCGGTCATGTTTTTTTGAAAGATGTGAGAGAAACTTCTCTAATTTCCTTGCAGAATAAACTCTACCAGCACTTATTTCGCGGGATCTGAAAAAAAGTAGCGTCGATGACGATATACGGGGCTTTTTTGGTCGTCTCTTGGGTGCTCAAGCTCTAATAATTTTAGATGATGTGGATCATGCCAAGCAGATGGATGCATTATTTTCACCCCTGAAGGACGTCCTTAGTTCTGATAGCTTAATCTTAGTTACATCTCGCAACAGGGATGTTCTATCAAGAATCGGGGAGTCGCCAATTTACAAGCTGACAGGCCTCGACAAAGAACATTCTGAAAGGCTCTTTTGCTCGCATGCTTTCGACAAGCGTCAACCAGTTGTCGGATTTGAAGAACTGGTTACAAATTTTTTGGACGTGTGTGATGGATTGCCGTTATCTCTCAAAGTTCTCGGGGCGTCACTGTTTAGAAAAGATTTGGAATACTGGAAAGCACAACCGTGCAAAATACCCAAAACACTTCCTCCGGATTTACAAAGCAGACTTAGAATTAGCTATGACAGTCTTGATGATGAGGAAAAAGAGATATTCTTGGACACTGCCTGTTTCTTCATAAAAGAAGACAAAGATGTGGCTATAAGAGTATGGGAAGCATACGGCTGGGAAGGATGGCTGAATCTTCAAAACCTAGAAAGCAAATGTCTTGTGGAGATCGAAAGTAAAAACTGTATAACAATGCACGATCACCTCAGAGACATGGGCAGAAGTTTGGCGAAGAAAGAGCCTCTGCGTCGTCTTTGCTGCACCACTGAGTGCCATTCTAATAATGCGTTCCAACAATCAACTGTAGGTGTTTTAAGCTCTAGACATTATGTTTTGAAATTTATGTTCAGCGAGATCTATTTTATCTTTCCTTCAAGCTGAGCATTCTTAAACTCTGTAAATATGTACTCAATATTGTTTCTAACTGTTTTTAGATGACGACTGGGGTGCGTGGAATTAACATTGTTCAACAAAGCTCTGGTCAGTCTTCAGAGAATCCTGTAGAGCTTGGTACTTGTTTTGTTGGTATGAACAGGTTGCAACTGCTGAGGGCTGAAGGTGATTATTTGGGAATCATATCCAACCTGTTAATACAGTCGGATCTTCTATGGCTGCGCTGGGATAGTTATCCGGACTGTTCGCTGCCTTCATCGATTCGTATGAAGAAATTAAGAGTTTTGCAAGTGGCTGGGTACAAATTGGAAACATTGTGGCTGAGTGAAAATGAGGTACATGTAAAATATTTTTTAAAACAAGTTTGTGTTTATTTATTTTCTTGGTTGGTATAGGCCAGTCTTTGTTTCAAAGTAATCACATTTAATAGTGCGTTATAGGCACCTGTACAGTTGAGGGAGTTGCATATTGATGCAGCCCATTTACAGTTGCCAAAGTCTATTAGGCAGTTGAAGCTCCTGGAAAAGATTGAATTGAGATGCACTATCGAAACATTGCCACAAAAATTATTTGATCTCCGCTCCTTAAAAAAAATAAGACCCTCGACAAGAATGATGCGTTTGCCAAATTCCTTGGCAAACTTAACAAACCTGCAGCATATTGACTTGTCTGGCTGCTCGAATTTGCAAACGCTGCCTTCCTTCGGGAACTTAGTAGACCTTGAATATATTAACTTGAATAAGTGTGAGGAGTTGCAAATGCTCCCAGACTCATTTGGGAATTTAATTCAGCTTAAAAATCTCTCTTTGGCAGGCTGCAGCAAGTTGAAAATATCAAGCGAAACACTTGGAGATATCAGCACGCTGGAAAGCTTGGACCTTTTGCATTGTGAAAAACTGGAGGTATTTCCCCCCCAAGTCACACATCAGCTGTCTCTGAAAATTCTGAAATTCCAATGTCCTTTGTTGGAAACGCTGCCGCCCTCGCTCGGCTACCTAAGGAGCTTAAAGGAATTGACACTTCATTTCTGCCACAAATTGAGACGTTTGCCGGAGTCGGTTGGGGAGTTGAAACAGTTGAGAACCCTGATGATACATAATGCAGGAATAGAGTATTTGCCAGCAGGTGTCACGGAGTTGAACAAACTAGAAATTTTGAGTGTAAGATATTGTCTGCTAATTGAAATGCCATTCCACACTGCATTAGCAGATCTGAGAGGGCGCAGAGTGCTGGATTCTTCTCTTGACAATTGCATGCTTCGACTCAAAGACTTGGACCTGCATGGTACGGGGATTAAAGAATTATCATTTCCTCCAGGTTTTTGCCTCAATCTTCAGCGCCTCAACATCAGCGTTTGTCACGAACTGCTGAAGGTTGGAGCATTGCCAACAACATTAGTATCTCTGCACTTGCAAGAATGTTACTCGCTGGAGAAAATAGAAGGGCTTTCTGGTCTTGCAAGACTTCGACTACTCGACATGAGCGAGTGTAACGAAATAGAAGAGCTGCCTGGTGTTGAGACGTTGACATCTTTGGAGGAGTTGAGGGGGGCATTTGACTGTAAGAAACTCAAGAACAGCGTAAGAAGGTTGGCCCAAGCAACAATTGATAGTAATAGAAAAAGAAAATCTTGAGACTCCTTACAATTAAGGATTCTTTTGTGACTTCCAAGTCTGATCAATGTAGAAAAACATGAGTTTTTCCCATTCATTCCGATTCCCACTGATTTAAATTTATATTGCATTTATAGAACAGCCAAGGTTGTTTGTTGTTCCAAGAAAAATTAAACAAGTTGTATGCACATTCTTTGTGCGTACTACATGAATTTGATGAATTTTGAGATATGTGGTTTGGGATATGTAGTTTTGATTAATTTTGAGATATGTAGCTTTAATATATGTATTAGTGTAAATGTTTTATGTTTTTTTTTTAATGTTAATTTTGTCATAAATTTTGTGAAATTTTTTTGATATGTAAGTTTTAATGGTTAATTTTGTATAATATGAATTTTCTAAGAAGTTTTCATATAAACTGATTCCATTTTTTATTTAGAAATATAATTTTAACAACAAAAAATTATAATTAAATTGCAATTTCTTCTAAATTTATATCACCAATGCTTTAATAAATAAACAAATTATATTCAATAATTTTAAAATATATAGATTTAATAAATAAACTAATTTTATTACACATATCTTAACTTTTAACTTTTAAGAGAGTATTAACATGAAAGAAGTAATCTTTTAATCATAAAATTTAACTCAAATATGGATGACCATTAATATAAAGTTTACTTTAATATATTAAATAATTGAATAATTTATAACATTTAGATTAGTATATTCTAAAACATTAAAATAGTTTTTTATCTACTTAAAACACTTATTTTAAAATATTAAAACATAACATACTTAAAACACAAATTGTTAATATAAAGGATTTCAATTTTTTTTTGGTAAACATTTATCTTGCAATAAATAGTGTTTTAAATAAACAACCAACAATATATCAATTATCAATTTTCTAGCTAACTTGAATCACAAATTTATAAATACACTAATAACTTATTGATAATCATCTAATTTATTAAATAATTTAGTATTTAACATATTAATTCAAAAAGTAACTAAACATATTGAGCATACAATCCAATTAGTTATAACTTGAATCACAAATTTATAAATACACTAATAACTTATTGATAATCATCTAATTTATTAAATACTTTAGTATCTAACATATTAATTCAAAAAGTAACTAAACATATTGAGCATACAATCCAATTAGCTATAACATTTGATGTACATCATGAAGACTGTAATGTTTATAGTGAGAAAACAATTTCATAATGGGGAGAAAACCAATTTTAAAAAAGAGTATAGTAATGTTTCTTAAAGAGTAATAAAGTAGAATCAACATTGTGAAATATATTACTCACAAGAATAAAAATTGAGATGAAAATATTTTAGTATTTAATAGATTTGGAGTTAAGATAGATTTAGGTTGGTTTATATACATTTGTATCTTTGATCTTCTATTATTTTGCAACCAGTAAAAAGAAACAAGTAAACTTAAAATGTTAGGATGTTTACGATGGATGAAACTTTTATGCAAAGAATATGGCAAACTAAAGAAATCTCTCTTAGGCATGGAAATGGCCAACTCATGACCTCGCGATCAACCTTTATGAACATAAATCCAAGTGGTATGTATGTATGTATTCCATTTTATTAGTTTTGTATAAAATATAAAACTAAATAATTTAGTATTTAACATATTAATTCAGAAAGTAACTAAACATATTGAGCACACAATCCAATTAGCCATAACATTTGATGTACACCATGAAGACTTTAATGTTTCTAGTGGGAAAACAATTTCATAATGGGGAGAAAACCAATTTTAGAAAAGAGTATAGTAATGTCTCTTAAAGGTTAACATAGTAGAATCAACATTGTGAAATATATTCCTATTATTAGTGTAAATACATCTTAATTAGGAATTTATTAATCACTCAAGAATAAAAAGCCAATTGAGATGAAAATATTTTAGTATTTAATAGATTTGTAGTTAAGATGGATATAGGTTTGTTTATATACATTTGTATCGTTGATCTTCTATTATTGTGCAACAAGTAGACTTAAAGTAGGAGCTTCCAATGATAGGATGTTTACCATCAGTGAGACTTTTATGCAAAGAATATGGAAAACTAAAGCAATCTCTCTTAGGCATGGAAATTACCTGAAATCAATCTCTATCACATATTTGAAACACAATGCATGTGTTGTTGAAAGAGACATTACTCCAACTCATGACGCGGACAAGTCTAGCTTGAACGCATGCATGATCAACCTTTATGAGCATAAATCCAAGTGGTATGTATGTATGTATGTATGTATTCCATTTTATTAGTTTTGTATAAAATATAAAATTGTGTAGACCTTACATGGTACATATATTACAATCTCTTCAATTTTGGGTTGTCACTTCTCTTATTGCAATGACTATCACTACTTATAGTTGAGGGATCTCTTGAAAAGGTCAACTTTGATCAAGTGCCCCTTATGTTGACGTGTTTGATATGGTCAAAATTGAGTAATTGATTTGCATTGCATGATTACCTTGATGTTTATGGGCATTGACTACAAAGTCAGGGTGTGTTCACATCCAACACTATCCAACCCTTGACCACTTCGTAGCCTCCATGCTACATTATCTTGTTTGATCAAAGTTGGTGTGTGTCATTCATTGGAATTGATTTTGGTCATTGTTGGTTAGTCATTAGTGTCCTCTTGCATGCCCCAATGTGGTTTGTGGTTCTTGGCACTTACATTCTAATAAATCTACTTAGGATGGTTGAACATGCTTCTTTAGTTCATCTAATATAAGATTTTCCACTACCAAATTGTAGTGTTTCACATCTCCTTAAGTTGATCTTGTATTCTATACAATTTTTTGTAACATTGATTGGTAAAGGCAAGTATTTTCATCCCACATCTATCTGTTTTATATGCCCATCCTTCTCTTACATGCTTGAGCATAATGTTTGTTCTGCCTCATTAGTTGCTTGGACGAAAGATCCCTCAACCTATAATTGATCATCATCTTCCTCTTCAATGAATAGAGTGACTCCCATATAAACTACATGGTAGAAACCTCTTGTAATATCATTACCATACTGCCCTTGTTTTTGTCCATCACTTGTTCCAATATTCTCAATTCATCCACTTTGGTTTGTAAGTGGCATTGGTCAACCTTGAAATAGTTCACTGTGTACTTATCAAGTTTTTCTTTGTGTGACTTGTGATGGAATCTCAACCATTAAAAAATCTTATCTTGGATCTTTTGATGGAATTTTGTAATCTAATCTACCAAATGATGTGCCTCACCTCCATTATCCATGTGTAGATAGGTGCCATGGATAAGGACCATGACAACATCATGCATATTGTTGGCCAAAATCAAATGTATTACTTGCTGCGACAAAAAAATATATCTTCATATTTTAGTTCTACTTCAAAGCACTAGTCCCAATTTGAAAATCAATGGTGTATGGGATAAGGTGATGGTCAAGAGTAAGAGTGAGGAAACATAACAACAAAACATTTGTCACAAGTTGATGAAGGACTTGTGCTTGTCCATGCCAAGTAACATATAGCGTTGTCTCTATGTCTTCCATAGGTATGTTGTTGCATTGTCGCATAGGGGGTTCACTCAGTAAACCTATGGCATAGCACATGTGTTCATGGGATATTAAATGAAACCCCTAATTTTGTTTCTCCCTGAAAAAAACATTATTAATACCTCCTGCCAATACATGTTTCCGAATAAAATAACTCCCTATTTTCCCCAAATATTGTAATTGCCATTTTTTTCGTGACATTTTTATACCCCTTATTATCTCTACCCCTTGTTTGTTGGTGCCAATTTTTGACATACGTATCAGATATTTACTTTAGAAAATGTTTTTTATCATATGCTAATTGAGCTTTGAGTCAAGATCATCAAATGTGTTTCTTAGAAACTAGAAAACCATTTCAACTGTATATCCCTCTATTATGAAATATTTGGTCATTGCTTGTTTAGAGACATTCATGGTACATACAAAAGCTCTACAAGGTACAAGGATTAGAGATGTATCATCATACTCCTTCGTGAGATATTTTGGTTCCAACAAAAAAACCCACAATGACATATCTCCTTGCATTGTCATCCCCCCTTCATCCTCCTCTGCCTGAAATTTTGATTTGTTGAACCTTACCCAAATATTTATACCCATAGTTTAATTTAAAAAAAACCCTCACCCCCTTAATACCATCCAATATATTGAATTTCATTTTAACTTTTTTTTTTTCCATCTTTTTTCTTCATGAGGATGGGTTGAGTGTCCACTCGAAACATCGAACATTTCAAAATCTTTTACACAATTTGTATCCAGAAAATTCAAGCAACATTATGACTAACTGCGAAAACCTACACACTCATATACATTTTAATTATTTTTAAACCCCCCAATATGAATGCACATGATATGATATTGGTTTTCTAGCGAATCTCCCATGCATTGGCCTTGCTCAATTCATTTGTCATATAGTCATGATTCTCTATACAAGTTATTTTGTAGAGATTCCTTGCTCGACTAGTGCCATCAACAATGCCTTTCTTACTCTATATAGGGTATTCCTAGCCATTGAATCCATTTTCTTTATTTGTGCTTCTTTTTGCTTGCCTTTGGGTATGCAACCACTGATATTTTCTTTCCATCATATCACTCAATGCAAAGTGTTTTCAAGCCTCTTCCATTGATAAAGTTTGTTTTTACACCATTCTTGTATAATCGTTTTTTCCCATTTAAGCAACCTCAACTTATCAAAGAGTGAAAATGCTATAATGATTGTTTGTAGCATACCCATTTCTCAGTTAAATGATGTTTCAACCTAACCTTTGTTCTTGATCTTCACGTTTTTTTCCTTTCCGTGCCATAGCCACCTCAACAAGGGTTTATGTATCCCAAGTTCTTTTTTTTCCTAAGAATCAAAGCCTAGCATTGTCAAGCTTAACGATGGACAATATGCTTGTGATAGATTTTGTGTTTGAAGCTCCTAATCTACATATTGTTTTTGGGATAGTGGATGTTTTGTGCTTCTTCTATACTTTCTTCACTTTCCCATCTCTATCCTCATTGTGAGTAGGGGTCCAACTCAATGCTCTCACTATTGACCCCTTCCTTGATTTTGTGTTCTACCTATATTCTTCATGCACTCCTTCATTGCATTATTAATGACAAGGATCCCGAACAAATCGATAAATGAATGAACCACTTTAAATATGAATATTGCCTATCACCCTCAAACAAATAAGCAAATAGAAATAGTTAATAAAAATTTGGAGAGATATCTTTGAATATACACAATGGTTAAGCAAGTAAATAGATGAAATGATCTTGTGCTTGGTTGAATATTGATATATTTTTGCACAAAACTTTCCCACCAAACTACTCATTTGAACCACTATATAACTATGAGCCCTTCACCTAAAACTTATTATATCATTTACCTAAGACAATAATTGACACACTCTTAAAAATATATATATAGAACATCTTCAAACATTATAAGAGGAAATTTGTTTATAATAACAAAATTATGATAGAACAATAAGTTAATCATCACTATTCACAAGGACACTGTAAAATTGAAAACATAGGATTTATGTAATTACAATCTTATTAACAAACAACTCTTCAACAATAAAGTACGAACCAACTTTTAATTAAATTCAATAATTTATAAATTAGAAGTTTTGAAAATGACTCTTCACTAATAAGGTAAGAACTAAGTTAAAGTCAATAATTTATAAATTAAAATTTTTGAAAACTTAAAATATGTGTTTTCCGAGTAACTTCGTTGGAAAGTTTCCATGATCCATCACATATATGTGGCTTCCCCTATTTCTCCATTGTCTGTAATTTCTCTATTCTGCGGAAATTTTGTGATCTCAAATACGATAAAAAAAAAATTAAAAATTTTGTGATCTCAAATACGATAAAAAAAAATAAAAATTAAAAACCATATTAAAAGTTAATACACAAGTTTAATTCCAAACTATCATTTTCAATGGTAGAAAAGTTCAATACCCAAGAGTGATTTTCAATGGTAGAATTGTTTTTGAATGCCAATAATTAAAAAGCAAGATGGGCCCACTAAAACGCATACAGAAGCTTTCATCAAATTAATTTCTTGACCAACCATCCTCAATTAATTTCTTGGCAGCTTCCAACTCATTGGCTTAGGTGGGTCTTTGCTTTCTTCACCAACCATCCTCAATTAATTTCCAAAGTATCATTATGTGGCCCCCACGCAGAGTTAGAATCAAAAGCATGATGGCTATTCCAAAAAAGAAACGACATTTGCTCCGGGCATTCTATTCGTAGACTAAATCCCGTGTAAATGATACCCACTCACCCACCCACTTTCTCTGCGCTAGGACTGAAATTATGGTGCATGATGGTGAAAAGTTAGTTGGGGTATGAGTGACTACAAAGTTGTACCCTTCAGTTCACAAGTCCCGGTCACCCTATTTCTTTGGTTCACCCCATGATGAGTTATGCGTTAGAATGTGAGATGCATATGGAACAACTATAAATGAAAGTGTAAATGGATAAAGTTGTTGATGTAGACTCTTGGCCTTCGAAGTGTCATAATGAGCATGTGAGTGCATCACCAAAATGAAATTATAAAAGAAAAAAAGCATTTATATATTAAAAAATAAAAACAAAAACTCATTTATGGCTTCTAATGTTATCTTACATTACTAAACAACAATAATGGATTAAATCTCTGTACACATATGCTAGTTATTTGGACAACAATAATGGATTAAATTTCTATACACATATGCTAGTTATTTGGGTTGAAATGCACCATAAAATGCATATAGGAACGACCATGTGCTGGGAAGGGGAAGAAATATGAGTGACATAAAACGAGAATTGTATTGAAATGTATAGTCCCAAACGAGATAAACATGTCCCTAGCGGCAAGTGTTTGAGTTAAAGTGGATTTTTTTGTTTTAGTTTTTAAAATAAATATTGACGACGATGTTCTCCACATCTACGGATATGATCTACACTGAGTGATTCGACATACCCACTACCCAACTAGCTTCCCACACTAAAAGAGGCCAACCACGTACCTGAACACCAATGGTCAACAGTAAAAATATAATTTTTAAGATATGTTAATTTATTTTTCTTCAAATTCAACTAAAAGTGGGATAAAAAATACATTTTAGGTACAATTATTTATGCATTAAAGTAATAATATTTTTCTAGCCACGTGATCAGCACTATGACAGACCGAAACACTTATTGGGATTGATTTGAACTTACAATCATTGTTGATTCGGCAGTGTCCAATATCTGTTCATGCCGAATCTTCCCCTTCTATCTCTGTGGGTTGATTATTCCAATGAATATGCAAATAAACAAAAATAAATAAAAAAGATCAATAGAATGTTTTGATATGGTTCAACTATTGTCTATGATATATATATATATATATATATATATATATATATATGATGAAAGTGATTCAAAATTTTCTAACACTCTACCACCCCACACCAGAGTATCTCCTTAGTGCACATGTAGTATCTCCTTAGTGCACATGTGGACGCAGATGGCAAAGTGTAACACCCTGTTTCCCCCAAACTTGTAATTAATCCTAATACAGGAATTACCATGCTAAAGCATGATGAAACTGTGAATGAATGATGTGAGTGGACCTTATGAAGAAGGTCGATAAATGTAAATAACATTCTGAATTTATATTACAGGACTGCTGGGAGGGGATGTGCAGAAAAAGAGACCACGATGGTGGTGGAAGGCACCTGAAAAGGTGGCGTTAACTTCCATTGAGAATTAAATACCGTATTTGGACTCCACTGGCCCGGAGAACCAAAAGCGGCTCGCTGGCCCTGAAAATTAATGGCTCGCAGACTGGTAGGCAGATGGTTTGATGAGAGATGGGATGGTGAACCGCCCATCCGTAGAGTCGTCAGGCCTGATCAATGCGAGGGAAATCGCGCCACACGCAACCTCGCGAGAGGATAAGGCGTATGGCAGAAGCGATTGAGGGGGCGGACGCGAGGGGAACTCTGGCAGTTCTATGCAGAGTGAGTGACCGCAGGGAGGAGGGGATTGCAACCTTCGCTCCTAGGCACTGGCAGACAGAGAGACGCAGGTCTCAGGACATCGTGGTCTCATCTCGGGGGTGGCTAGTGGTAAATCTATTAGGAGTCACTACGCCTACGGTTGGGTGGAAATGAGCACCCCTCTCAGCAGTTGCTTCCATTGCTGAAGTTATTTTGATAAGTATTTTGCTTATATTGCGTTTTGACATTTATATGCTGTCACATATGTTCATAGACTTGTGTAATTGTAAATATTTCCTGTGTAAGAATATCTGT
>ML778291.1:116104-128311 GCA_009831015.1 Picea engelmannii
TATGTGTGTGTGGGTATAAGTGTATGCCCATGTGCGGTGTGGTATTGAAATTTTGGCAGGGCGCGGATATCTCTGGAGTGTGACAGAACCGAGAGACCCTATGTGAGGAAATGAAATGCCTTCGAACCCAGACGAAGAACTCTTGGAAACACATAAAACCCTATAGGAGAACACGAGAAAAACCCTCGTGAAAATGGCTAAGACCAGACTTAGGCTGTTAAGCCAGTGGAGGAGCCCTAATTCGGCTGTAGGTTTGGCATAGTGATTAAATATGGGCCGTTTATCAAGACAAATTCGAGATGAGATCTCAACCATTGATTTGGCGACACGAAGAGATCCTATGGAAACGCTCCCACCCTCACTCGACCACCTAAAGAGCTTAAAGGAATTGACACTTCATTTTTGCCACAAATTGAGACGTTTATCAAAGTCAGTTGGGGAGTTGAAACAGTTGAGAACCCTGATGATACATAATGTAGGAATATAGTATTTTCCAGTAGGTGTCATGGAGTTGAACAAACTAGAAATTTTGAGTGTAATATATTGTCCGCTAATTGAAATGTCATTCCACATTGCACTAGTAGATCTGAGAGAGCACAAAGTGTTGGATTCTTCTCTTGGCAATTGCATATGCATGCTTCGACTCAAAGACTTGGACCTGCATGGGACGGGGATTAAAGAATTATCATTTCCTCTGGGTTTTTGCCTCAATCTTCAACGCCTTAACATCATCTTTTTTCATGAACTACTGGAGGTTGGAGCATTGCCAACAACATTAGTATCTCTGCACTTGCAAGAATGTTACTTGCTGGAGGAAATAAGAGGGCTTTCTGGTCTTGCAAGACTTCGACTACTGGACATCAACGAGTGTAACGAAATAAAAGAGTTGCTTGGTGTTGAGACGTTGACATCTTTGGAAGAGTTGAGGCCGGAATTTGACTATCAAAAGCTCAAGAAGAGCATAAGAAGGTTGGCCCAAGCAACAATAGATGGTAACAAAAAAAAAAATCTTGAGACTTCTTACAATTAAGGATTGTTTTGTGACTTCCAAATCTGATTAATTGTTTTGTAACTTCCAAGTATGATGAATGTAGAAAAACATGTGAGTGTTTTCAATTCATTCTTTTTCATATGTGACATATTCCAACTGATTTAAATTTAAATTGCATTTATAGAAAACCAAGATTGATTGTTGTTCCAAAAAAAAATTAAACAAAAATTGTATGCACATTCATTGTGCGTAGTACATGAGTTTGATGAATTTTGATATATGTAGCTATAATAATTCTAAATGTTTTATTTTTGGATTTTTAGTTAATTTTATTAGAAATTGTTGGATATAAAGGTTTTAATGGTTAATTTTGTATAATCAAAGTGTCCTAAATTTTTTTTAGTAAACTAGATTAATTTATGTATTAAAAATGCAATTTAAATAAAAAAAAATTAAAATTTGATTCAGATTTATATTATAAATACTTTAATAAATAAACAAATTCAATTCAATACTTTTAATATATATAAATATAATAAATAAACAAATTCCATTGAAAATATGTTAACTTTTAAGATAGTATTAACGTAAAGAAATAATGTTTTAAACATAAAATTTAACTCAAATATCTATGATTATTAATATAAATTTTATTGTAATATATTAAATAATTGAATAATAATTTTATTAAATTAATCTAAAATACAAGATGGCCATACATCTTTCTCTCCCCTTGCATAGTAGATATTATATATCTATTATTTTGTATGTTTTTTTTTTTTATTCTTCTCACATGTCACTTCTTTTTAAAAATTCACAATTTCCTATTATCACCACCTATATAAATGGTATAAGTGTAAGGCTAAACATTTGTATTAACATTTTCTAAAACATTAAAATAGATTCTTATCTATTTAAAACACTTGTTTTAAAATATTAAAACATAACGGACCTTAAAACACAATTTGTTATTACAAGGGATTGAAGTTTTTTTTCCATATACCTTGGGTTTTAAATAAACAATCGACAATATATCAATTTTCAATTAATTTGAATAACAAACTTATAGATACACTAATAACTTATTGATAATCATCTAATTTATTCATTAATTTAGTATTTAACATATTAATTCAAAAAGTAACTAAACACACTTATCACACACTTGAATTAGCCATAACATTTGATGTACACCATGAAGACTTCAATGTTTGTAGTGGGAAATCAATTCCAGACTGGGGAGAAAACCAATTTTAGAAAAGAGTATGGTAATGTTTCTTAAAGAGCAACAAAGTAGAAACAACATTGTGAAACCTATTCCTATTACTAGCACAAATACATTTTAACTCTGAATTTATTAAGTACCAAGAAGAATAAAAAAACAATTGAAATGCAAATCTTCTAGTATTTAATAGATTTGGAGTTAAGATGGATATAGGTTGGCTTCTATTATTGTGCAACAAGTAGACTTAAAGTAGGAGCTTTGAGAGATAGGATGTTTACTATCAATGAGGTGTTTATGCAAAGAATATGACAAACTAAACCAATCTCTCGTAGGCATGGAAATGGCTTGAAATCTCTCTCCATGACATATCTGAAACACAATGCATGTGTTGCTAAAAGAGCCATTACTCCAACTCATGACATGGACAAGTCTAACTTGAATGCATGTGCGATCAACCTTTATGAGCATAAATCCAAGTGATTGATATATATATATTCTTCTCCATTTCATTAGTTTTGTATAAAATATAAAATTGTGTAGATCTTACATGTACATATGTTACAATCTCTTCATTTTTGGCTTGTCACTTCTCTTGTTGGAATGATTATCACTACTTATAGATGAGGGATCCCTTGACAAGGTCAACTTTGATAAAATGCCCCTTATATTGACGTATTTGATATGGTCAAAAATGGGTAATTGACTTGCATTGCATGATTACCTTGATGTTTATGGGCATTGACTACAAAGTTGGGGTGTGTTCACATCCAACACTATCCAACCCTTGACCACTTTGTAGCCTACATGCTACATTAGCTTGTTTGATCAAAGTTGGTGTGTGTCATTCATTGGAATTGATGTTGGTCATTGCTGGTTAGTCATTGGTGTCCTCTTGCATGGCCCAATGTGGTTCTTGGCACTTAAATTCTAATAAATCTTTAGCATGGTTGAATGTGCTTCTTTAGTTCATCTAATGTAGGATTTTCCATTACCAAATTGTAGTGTTTCGCACCTCCTTAAGTTAATCTTGTATTCTATACAATTTTTTGTAACATTGCTTGGTAAAGGAAAGTTTTTTCAACCCTAGTCTACTTGTTTTATCTTCCTATCCTTCTCTTACATGCTTGAGCATAATTTTTTTTCTACTTCATTAGTTGCTTGGTTGAAAGATCCCTCAACCTATAACTGATCACCATCTTCCTCTTAAATGAATAGAGTGACTCCCATATGCACTGCATGGTAGAAACCTCTTGTAATGTCATTACCATATTGCCCTTGTTTTTGTCCATCACTTGTTCCAATATGCTTAATTCATCCACTTTGGTTTGTAAGTGGCATTGGTCAACCTTGAAATGATTCACCATGTACTTATCAAGTTTTTCTTTGTGTGACTTGTGATGGAATCTCAACCACTAAAATACCTTATCTTGGATCTTTTGATGCCCTTTTCTAATCTAATCTACCAAGTGATGTGCCTTTCCCCCATTATCCATTTTTAGGTTGGCACCAGGGATAAGGACCACATCAACATGCATATTGATGGCCAAAATCAAGTGTATTACTTGCTACGACAAAAAATATATCTTCAGACTTTAGTTCTACTCCAAAGCACTAGTCCCAGTTTGAAAATCAGTAGTATATGGGATAAGGTGATGGTCAAGAGTAAGAGTGAGTGTTATTGGATTAATCGGTAAGTGCGGATACAAACAGATCTCCCTAGATCCCACAGGAAGCTAGAAAAAAATAGAACAGAATGCACACTTTTCCTTAAACTCCATTATCATATGAACTAGTTTAATGAGGTACAAGTGACATACCTTTTAAACGATGCTTGATCCTCGCTAGTGTCATCCTTGTAGCTCCTTCCTTGGGTTTGTAGAATAGTAAGCCTATCCGAGAATCACAAACCAACAAAGAGGGAAGACAAAGATATATACATTCTAATGAAGTCTATGTATATGATCAAGGAATTATACAATAGAAGACAAGATGCTTATATAGGGAACAAATGCATTATTGTATTAAGTGAATAGAAAGTGGAGAATACAACCCATGCATTGATGTTGCAAGGTCCCCTTTCGATGGCTCCTTGCTCCAACACACACACCTTTTCTCCAATGCCTTGAATGAAGAAGATCCATAATTTGACTTGAAGAACTAAATCAAAGCTCTCAAGCGTAATCTGAAGTAGAACTCTCCATACAATTCTTAGCCTATTCAACCTTAGCCTTTTCCATGAGAGATCCCTCTTTATATAGTGTGAAAGAGAGATGGATGAGGAGATTAGGATGATCCCACCAAATCAGAGAAGTGAGTAAGATCCAAACCGATCGGAGGCCACCTCACCTTCTAGAAGATTCCCTTCTAGAACATTCATGAAATTTGACTTTTCCCATGCTTTAAGCATTGTTGCACCCTATGCATAAGCATCATGCGACGTCGTCACAATACATGTTTAGGGTAGAGTGTGACAATCAAGCATCGTCACACCCTAAGCATATAGCAGGGTGTGATGACCTTCCTTAATATGGTTTTTGGCAAAGGGAAGCAAATCACTTTTTCCCATGGAGAAAGTCTTCTCTTAGTATTTTTAGGGAACATTAACACATGTTGTTAGGTGATCACTGAGGTGACAAAAATAATGTGTAACGGAATGTCCCCCAAAGTATGAAGTTGGAACTCGTGACAGTCGAAATACCGTGTAGATTGTGTGTGTCGAAAACAAGGAGCGCACCAATCGAGAACCTGCAACCAATCAAGCTTCTGCATAATAACAAACCATTTTTTGAGGTAGGAATCCCCATACTCAGACTACAAGTGACTCTAATCATAAGTTTCAAGTGATTCATGGTCACTAAACATACACCGTGGATCCATGTCATCATGATTCAACATAGCCACCAAGAATACACTCTAGATCTATGATCTGAAGAACTCAAATTCAGACATAGCCACGAGACATACAAAGTGGATCCATGTGTCCATACAAATTCATGAATACTCTGTCACAATTTGGACCAAAAAGATAAGATCCGGGGTTTTCATTTCCATCGTTTCTAAGTACGAATCTAGCCATGCGATTACAGGTGTTGAAGTCGAACATGGTAGAAACCACTTGATTATCGGTCATTAATGAAAACCGTTAACAAGTGTGAGGGAAATCACCATTGATGTCAATGATTCCCAAGGTACCCCAATACAATCCAATGAATGTGAATAAATGAGTTGAAGTCGAACACTCGATGGAATCTTCCAATCAGGGGTCAATGATGTGAACCCATTGTTGAAAGCGAAGAAACCTGCCATTGAGACATGCAGGATCTAAGGTACTAAATTATTTCTAAGTCTTGTTCCCAGATAATGAGTTGAAGTCGACGGGAAAAGTGTCTTGTCACAGTAGGGCCTTAATGTATCCCCCATCAATGAAAGGAAATATGTAACATATTTGAGGTAGATCAGAGTATGAAGTGATTCAAAAATGACACAGGGAAGACTGACATGGTAGAAAATTTATAATTGAAGATGGCCGACTCGATAGTAGGCTTATTTAGGTTGGACTTCTCTTGAACATATGAATGACACGACAATTTTCTTGACAGCATTGACTCAAGGAGGACCCAACATATGAACTTGTGGATGGTCAAACAAGAGACAAATGGATTTCCCAACCTGAATACAATGATGAAGGGGGGTGTCATGTTCAAGAGAGACTATTACTTCCACTAACACAAATATAGAGACACATTTATTTCCCAATTCCCCCCCACCATTTCTAGCAAGTAACTCTTTATTTTTACGTAAGCTTGAGGAGGATAACATATGCTTGTTGATGTAAGCTCATTATTCGGATGATTCCCTCGAAGTATGTTTAACGAACCCTAAGAAGGAGTGGTTCGATCTCATATGGGTCTTTCGATGTTTGTTTAAAGTTCCAAAGAGAGAAAACTCCGATTTTTTTCATTTTTAGAGAGTCTGAAAAACACTTAAAGAGAACTCCATAAGGTCATTTTACATAAATTGATCTGACGAGACCGAAAAAGTGATAACCTAATGTTCATAAGATGATTTCTTCAAATACTTTTACGAGCATGAAAAGAACAAGGTCGCTCGACCATCTTTTCATGTTTAGGGATCTTGAAAAGATCTTAAAGGATACTCCATAGGTTTCAGTTTTCGTGTTGCCACAACGAGTTCGAAAAATGACAAAAGACTACTTGATTACATTCTCATGGTTTCATGAGCGTGAGAAAGAATTAAGACTCTGTTCGGAGTTTTTCCTGAAAAACCCTAAAAGGATTTGTACATGCGACAAATTTAAACCAAAAAAGTGGACCCTTGTTCCAACGTCTCACCTCTAGACTTTTTAAATGTGCAAAAATCAATCACTTGTAAGGTTGTTAAGACTTTAGGGCTTCGATAAAGCATAAAAATAATATAATTTGCAAATGAAAATTGATAAAAGTCAATAAAATAGGTAAACAACCACATTTTACCATTTCATTTGTAACTTTACCCAAATATTGCTCCAAAGCCCTTTTTCACCCCGATTTTCAATTGTTGATTGCGGAGCGCACGACGGATCATTTCAGAAATCGTCTTTGCTAAAGAGGTAATCTCCTTCTCCTTCATCTTTTCATGGTTTTAAAATTAATTTTCGTTGGTTAAATTTGTGTTTTGGGTTGATTTTTTGGGGGTTACTCGCATGTTGAGGTCGTCGCAGGTGCCCTATATCAAGAACCGCGACGATCTAGGATCGTCACAGGTGACCCTAAAGTTAGGGTGTGACAACGTCGCACTGTGAGAATGCATAGGCCTGTGAGGACCGCAACCCAAAAATTTAAAAGATGAACCCAACAAGAAAAACCCCCAGGAAAGAAAATTATGTTTCTAATTTCTTTTTATGTTCCTTGACAGGTCTTCCTTGGTCGAGATGTTGGAATGGCATGAGCGAGAGCATGAAGAAGAAGATTACTTCACCGAGACTAACCCAGGAATAGTTATGGCTCTTCGACAACGTGGGTGACTAAATTTCTTCAAGAGTCAGGGCATGAGGGCCCAGTTGAGACTACTTGAGTACTTGGTTCACATGTGGGATGTGAACGAGAAGGCATTCCACGTGGGTGCCCACACACTCAGCATAGATATAGAGGATATCTATTTCCTGACAAGACTATCTCATCGCAGTTCACGGGTGACACTTACAGGTAGCAGAGGTGGCAGTGAGCCTATGAAATATGTCAGCCATCATTGTGTGTCAGGTACTGAGAAACATAGCAGTAAGGTAGCTATCAGGGGTGTCCGAGATTTTCCTTTGCAGACTATCCTCTATACTATTACTCGCATGGAAGGGAGTGTAGCTCCCCACATGGTTCTGCAGAGCCATTTTCAATATGCATTGGAATGTATGGAGCCCAGGGTCTTCAACTAGTGCGAAGGGGTCCTAAAAAACATGAAGAAACAACTTACCAAGTGCAGAAGTGGTGGGTTAAAACAATTTGGATATAGGTATATTTTGGTATCCTTCTTCTTAGAAAGGGTCCCTGTCCTATGCTTACAAGTGGAGTGGGGTATACCCGTTCCACAGGATCCAAGGATGAAGAGGTGGGTAGATCTCATGGATCGACATGGAGGTGGTCACATTGTCAGGTACGACAATGTCTTCTTCCAATGGCTAAGGAATCAACTGCTCATGGTAGAAGATTACACGTATTCCAGAGTAGATTTTCGTGGAGATCCAGACCTAGCTCTTCCCGAAGGTTCCCAGTGGGGGGACATAGGTAAGAAGGAAATTTTGTTTATATAATGTTTTTGTTATTTTTAATGATATAAAATGTTTTTTTATTTTTTTTTTATTTTTTATCCAATGACTAATCGATTTCTCTTTGATAATGTAGATGTATGACCTTATCATCCTCTAGGTTCATCCCTGATCCAGAGGAGGGGAAAGAGAGATGTTGTAGCAGGAGTAGCTATCACAGATCTAGAGGTCATAAAACAGAACTTGGAGGGGCTGACCATGCATGTCCTAGATGCCACAGTGGATGAGCTCCCTAGGCATTATCAACGCCATACAATGGGCGTATTTGCATCCATCGGTCGAATGATTCGTAGAGTAGCACGGGTAATTGATTGTTATAGCGAGAAAAATCCTTGATGCTTTTGTACATGAAGCTACGAGCTTCACATTTTTTATATTTTGGTCTTCGAACAAAAACACTTTTTATAAACTTTTATCGTTATATATATGAGGCTTCTACCGACTTACTTGTTTTATGTACAAAGTATGATTGGATTTTATAAATGTCTCAATTTTCTGTCTAACACATAATTAGTCAATGCATCTGTTAATGTATTTAGACATCTAGGAATGTGTTGATATTCAATGTAATCAAAATGACATTTCAAGAGGCGAATTCATAAATATACCCTAGTAAAGTAGGACTCTGGATGGAATAAACATTACTCAATTGTAGGACTACCAATTGTGAATCAAGTTGTACAATAAGATGACGGATTCCAAGTGAAACAACATCAGTTAACAACTCAATAACTACACTGTATTACGTGATATTGTTAGTTGCATGACCAAGGAAAACACCATGTAAACTGATCAATTCATCCATAGGTGCATAGATTTCCCAAGGAGCAGACGCTAATTTTTTAGTACTGGGACTAGCGCCATCGACGAAGCCAATATAGGGTAGCTAAGACACCAACATATAGAAACCAAGCACAATGCAAGGTAAGAAACTGAAGGGTGAAACCAAACAACAAAAAAGAACACAAGAGTATGATACACTAAAAATACATAGCACGCATGCAAAAAATGATTTAATCATAGTACTTCTTCAAGTAAAGCCCATTTATGGGTTCACTCAAAGGGACTCCATCATAATCTACTAGCTCATAAGCCCCTTTTTCCAACACTCGTTTTACGATATAAGGGCCCCGTTACATCGGCTCGAATTTACCGACCCCTAGTAAATCACGATCTTGCTCGTAAAGAAGAACTAGATCACCTTTAGACAAAACACGTGGTTTGACATGCTTTTCATATTGATCTTTGACACATTTTTTCTAAGTTTCAATAACTAAGGCGGCATCGTGATGGGTTTCGCCTAATTGCATCAAATACAAAAGACGTTTCTCTTCAGCTGAGGTCTTAGGGAGAAGTTCGATAGATAGTTTCAAAGATGGGATTTCACATTCAATTGACAAAATTGTTGGTTGTGGAGCCTGATTAACTTCCTAATTCAGAGGTCCTTGCTTTCAGCCGTGTTTATACCCCATGAAGTATTTACACCCCATAAGTATGTACACTCTTCCACGTAGGGGAGTGCAGAGGGGGGGTACCCCCTCTGCGGGGTCCAGGGGGACTATCCCCTTGGCTGGGGGGTCTGGGGGAAAGCGGGCCCCCAGCAGGGGTTCGGGGGCGAAGCCCCCGAAGGAAAAATTGCCTTGTAAATGTATATTGTAATTTCATTGTAAATTTGGACCATTCATTATAAGGTCGCAGATATAATGGTAGAGAGTACATTAGGGTTTTTGTCCTAGAAGGCAACCCTCTTTTATGAGGGAAATGTATTGCGGCGATGTTGATGGTGAATATTCTATTCTGAGAGAGGAGACTGTGAGAGAAAGAAGAGGAAGTTACAGCGGGTTTTGCTATAGGTTGTATCCCTTCATTTGCTAGATAATAATAAAGGAAGGACCTAGCAATTTCTCTTGTGGATGTAGCCCACACTGGGTGAACCACGTAAATCTGTGTCTCTCTTGTATTGTGTATCTTCTGTGTTTTGTTTTCCGCATTTGTTTTATTTTATTGCTCCACGGTCCTGTTTTTCTAACAACTGGTATTAGAGTGAAAGATAACTTGCAAGAAAAGAGGGTTCCTGGTTCGAGTGGGAGCAATGTCGGAAGATGGAAAGTTTAGGGTCGAGAAATTTAACGGCCAAAACTACCAGTTATGGAAGATGCAGATGGAAGATTATTTATATCAGAAGGATCTATTCTTACCATTGGGCAGAATAGAAAACAAGACGATGTCCATGAAGGACGAAGAATGGGAGATTCTTGATAGAAAGGATCTAGGAATGATACGGCTAAGCGTAGCAGCGTCGATGGCTTTCAATATTTCCAAAGAAAAGACAACGAAGGGTTTGATGGACGCATTGGCCAAATTGTATGAAAAACCCTCGACATCCAATAAGGTATTTCTAATGAAGAGATTATTTAATATGAAGATGTCAGAAGGTGGGTCTGTTGCAAATCATTTAAATGAATTTAATACGGTTACTAATCAACTAAGTTCTGTAAAAGTGGACTTTAATGATGAGGTCAGGGCTCTTCTAATCTTGTGCTCATTGCCAGAAAGCTGGAACAGCTTGGTCATGTATGTAAGTAACTCTATCTCTGGTTCAAATACTTTAAAATTTGATGATGTTTTTGGTGTTATCCTTAGTGAGGAAATGCAAAGGAAAAGCACAGGTGAGACATCAGGTAATGCATTGAACATGGAGAACAGGGAAAGACAAAAGGATAGAGGAAAGGGCTCAGGGAACCACAAAAATTCTAGGAAGGGCAGATCCAAATCCAGACTTGGAAAGATAGAGTGCTGGAATTGTGGGAAGAAAGGACATTTGAAGAAAGACTGGAGAGCTCCAAAGAAACAAAGAGATGGACAGCAGGAGAAAAATCAGGAAGCAAATGTAACAGGTGATGTGTTACAAGATGTTTTGATTCTTTCTATAGATAATATTTCTGAGTCTTGGGTAGTAGATTCAAGAGCTTCATTTCATGTCACACCCCATAGAAAACATTTTCTATATTATGTTCAAGGTGATTTTGGACAGGTTCATATGGGTGATGATGCACCATGCAAAATTGTTGGAATGGGAAAGGTAAAAAAAAAGCAACGAAATGGTAACCAATGGTTGTTGCAAGAGGTAAGACATGTTCCAGATTTAAGGAAAAATCTAATTTCAACAGGGCAGCTGGCAAGTGAAGGTTGTATATCCATATTTACAAATAAGACATGGAAGGTCATCAAAGGATCATTGGTGATAGCGAAAGGAGAGAAGGTAGGTACATTGTATTTATGTACTGGTAATACTGACTCTTCTGTCTCT
Source organism: Picea engelmannii (assembly GCA_009831015.1). Lineage (NCBI taxonomy): Eukaryota > Viridiplantae > Streptophyta > Pinopsida > Pinales > Pinaceae > Picea > Picea engelmannii. The sequence goes on from ML778291.1 coordinate 127,449, forward strand.
TTAGCTTCTATAGGAGTGGATACAACACTATGGAATCATAGGCTTGGACACATGAGTGAGAAGGGTATGCAGATACTTCACAAAAGAAATTTGTTTCCAGATCTTAAACAAATTGATTTGGACTTCTGTGAGCATTGTGTTTATGGAAAACAAAAGAGAGTCAGATTTCTCTGAGTCGGAAAAGAAAAGAAGAATGAAAGGTTAGAGCTTATGCATACAGATGTATGGGGACCAGCTCAGGTATCATCTCTTGGTGGCTCTAATTATTATGTTACTTTTATTGATGATGCAACTAGAAAAACTTGGGTTTATTGCATTCGAAAAAAACTGATGTTTTTGATACTTTTAAGAAATGGAAAGCTTTGGTTGAGAATGAGACAGGAAAAAAGTTGAAGTGTCTTAGATCAAATAATGGAGGTGAATATTGCAGCAGGGAGTTTGATGATTACTATTCATACCATGGGATTCGTAGAGAGAAGAAAGTTCCAAGAACACCACAAGAAAATGGTGTGTCAGAAAGGATGAACGGGACAATCATGGAGCGTGCAAGGAGTATGAGATTGCATGCCGGTTTGCTCTTACAGTTCTGGGAAGATGCTATAGATATTGTTGTTTATTTAATAAACAGAGGACCTTCAAGCTCTTTGGATGGTAGAATTCCAGAGGAGGAATGGACAAGAAAAAAGGTAAACTATTCTTTTTTGAAAACTTTCGGTTGTGAAGCATTAGTCCATATTGATAAAGAAAATAGAACAAAGCTTGAGGCAAAATCCAAGAAGTGTACCTTTATTGGATATGGTGTTAATGATTTTGGTTATCGCTTATGGGATTATGAAAATAACAAAATCATTAGGAGTAGAGAT
>ML778291.1:136722-189485 GCA_009831015.1 Picea engelmannii
GTCAAATCGACTTGGGAGCCGATCCATTAGTGGTTGGGAGGCCGACCAGCTTCATAAATGCGCCGTTTGGCAGGCGCGCGGGTTTTGCACCCCACAGCCGCGCATATGCGCCCAAAATACGAAGATGTTGCGCGCGCGCGCGTACGCCTAGTGGGTGCATCGTGCTTTTTAATTTTTTGGCCATTTTTGCATAGTTTTGACCCTTTTGCTGTGCTGTGGAGTTAATCCTTGTGCCATGAATGGCTGTTTTTCTGTGCTGATGATGCAGAGTTCTTGTCGCCCTGTGCAGACGAAATTTCAGTGATAACAAGGGTATCTCGCATTCAATCGGGAGAATGGCTTCAACACCATAGACTAACCAGAAAGGTGTAAACCCAGTAGCGGACTTAACAAATGTCCGGTATGCCCACAATGCCGAAAACAACATTATGTGCCAACTTGTTTTATGAATCCCTATCATTCGTTGGAGCATAGTTATGAGAAATTTGTTAATCGCTTCGACTTGGCCGTTGGCTTGTGGGTAATAGGGTGTTGAGATATCATGGCGAAGACCCAACTTTTCAGTAAGTTCGGACATCATGAAGTTTCCTAAGTGGCTACCGTGATCAGTGATGATAGCTTGGGGAACACCAAAACGAGCTATGACGTGATTAAAAATGAACAATGCTGCGGTCTTTCCAGTGTTATCAAATGTCGGCATCACCTTGGCCCATTTTGTAAAGTAATCAACGGTTACAATGATGTAACCATGCCCCCCGGCCGAGTGAGTGTGACATGTCATGAAATCGATGCCCCATTTCGCAAAGAGACCAACTGAGACCACAGGGTGAAGAGGAGAAGGATGTGACCGTATCTTGTTATTATAGGTTTGGCAAGCATGAAATTTTTGAACAGTGATTATGCAGTCGTTAATTAATGAAGGCCAAAAATACCCTGCTCGTAAGATCTTCTGGGTAGTAGCATACCCAGACATATGACCACCACATGCTCCAGAGTGGTAGTCATTTAGAGCTTTCTTGGCTTCGTCGAATGTTAGACAACGTCGAAAAACAGAGTCAATCCCCCGACGATAAAGAGTATCCCCGAGGATAATGTATTGACGAGCTTGATAGCATATGCGACATTGCTTAGTACTAGAAAAAGTTGGTTGGAAAGTCTGGGTTTGGAGATATATAATGATATCACCATACCAAAGATCATCAGTGCTGATAAGGAAAAGAGATTCATCGGGTAATGAATCAGTTGCTACTGTTTCCATTTCAGAATGGGGAAAATCGCATATCAACTCAGCAAAAACTAAGGACTTCCTGGACTTGGCGCGTTCAAATTCCAAGTCAAACTCCTAGAGAATCACAATCCATTTGGAGTATTTTCCCCCTAGCAATTGACGGGTGAGAATGTGTTGCATAGGGTGTCAATGAGAAATCACCGTAGTCTTGCGCGAGAGGATATAGTGCCAGAAGCGTTGGATGGCTTGGACGACAACCAAGGCCAATTTCTCGACATGTAAATACTTGATTTCAGTAGGCGTTAAACTTCGACTCAAGTAGTAGATAACATGTTCGTCGTTAGCATCATCCTCTTGGACGAGAACCATACCAATGGTGTAATCCAAAGCAACAAGGTAGAGGAAATAATCGCGACTGTAATCGAGGGGAAAAAGAAGCGGAGCACGTGTTAGGGAGAATTTCAAAGCTTCAAAAGAATTATTGGCAATGGTATCCTAGATGAACTCTTAACCCTTTTTTAAGAGTCGCGTAAATCCACGAGTTATCTCGGCATAAATTGGGATAAAACGACGAAGAAATTTTGCTTTCCCCTGCAAACTTTGTAATTGGCGAAGAGTAGAAGGAGGAGGGAGATTAAGGATTGCCTCAACCTTTAAAGGATCCACCTATATCCCTTGACGCAAAACAATAAAACCGAGAAGGCGGTCGGATTCGACGCAGAAAACACACTTATGAGGATTCAAACATATATGGTAGAACTGACAGCGGACGAGAATGGCTCGGAGATGTTTGGGGTGATCAACTCGGCGCATTGAGTGAGCGGGTAAATCGTCCAAATATGGTTGAACGATGTGCTTGATATCATGGAAAGCGTAAGACATAGCGCATTGAAAAGTTGCGCCAGCATTCTTGAGATCGAAAGGAAGTTTCCGATAGGCAAAAGTACCCCAAGGACTAATAAAAGCAGTCTTATGTTGATCCTCGGGAACAATGTTTATTTGATTATACCCGGAGAAACCATCCATGAGAGAGAAGATTTCACTTCTGACGCAATCATCGACAATCTGATCGACGAAGGGGGTAGGAAAGTTGTCTTTGGGACAAGCTTTGTTGATATCCCTATAATCAACGTAGACACTAATGGTGCCTTGATTCTTGTCAATCGGGACAAGATTGGAAACCTAGTCTGTGAGAGCCACTAGATAAATAAAGCCAACTTTAAGAAGTTTCTCGACTTCGAGCTTGATAGCAGTTGCTTTATGTGGGTGAACTGGATGAAGGCATTGCTAGACGGGTTTAGTGTTGGGGTATGTCTTTATCTCATGTATCACAATTTTAGGGTCAATACCTGGCATTTCTTCATAACTCCAGGCGAAGATGTCACGAAACTCTTTGAATAGGGATGTGTAGGTGATGATTTCTTCAGAAGAACACGAAGCTCAAATATGGACATTTTCGACAATCCCAGGTTTGATGGATATGTCAAGGGGAATAGTGAGCGAGATATTGCTTAAGTTTCCTTCGGAAAACACATCGTGTGCAGACTCAGGAACTGTCGAGATGACAATAACGATCGACAGGGTCGAGATCCGTTGATAGTTCTCAATGGTATGTTGCTCCAGAAAGATGATGGAACGATGATGTCCATCGTCCCAAGGGGTGTCTTCCATGATGGACATGATCATCTCGTCAGTGGGGAAAATAACACGGAAAGGATCGGGAGACAACTCACCAAGAGAGGGGGTAGAAGGTGTTGCCGATTGAATGGCCTGATAGGTGAATTCAACTGGATTTAATGACATTGTGTCACCGTAACAAAGATGATCTCCAGCGTCAGGTACTATCCAGGGGTCGTGAGATGCAGGAAGTTCATGAGGTATGGTGGAGATCATGTTGATGGAAGCAACAGACAAGTGTGGAACATCGAGTGGTGGAATGGGGAAAGTACCCATTAACGAAGAGTCTTTTAGAAGGCCTACACCAACGCTCTCATAACCCAGTGGGGTTTTAGTGATAAACGATACGTTGCCAGTACGGTTATCGGAATTGAAGAAGGCTAGTTGGTCGATGGTGACAACCTTACCTTGATGTGGGAAATGTACCACAGGGAAAAGGGTCGACACAACTGCGCACATGGAATCAATCCAGTTGTGGCCAAGCAAAATATTATAATCAAAGGGAGTGTCAAAGATTTCCACTTCGACTTGGACCGTTTTGCCTTCTAACGTGATGGGAAACGAAGGAAGGACACCGTAGGGCTTAAAACCAGAGCCGTTGAAGGCTTTAAGAGTGTTTTGGTATTCATTCAAAGAAGGAGAGATAATGGCTTTCCAACAAGCAAGAGACATAACACATGTCGAGGCACCCTCATCAATAATGATTCGGCAAATTTTTTTGTCAGAGACAACCACTTGGATCTGGAACGTGAGTTGAAGAGGTAACCTTGGAATGTGATCTTCCAAGTTAAAGATCATTAAGTTCGTATCCATCGGATCGATTCCACCGATAGCTTTCAACAGTGCCTTCCGTTTTGTGGAACAACTTTGAAGGACTTCGAGGGCGGACATCGCAGAAGGTGCTTGGGTTAGATCTTCAACAATGTTGTAGTTCTGGGTGGCACGAGCGTGAGGATTGAAAGCCGATTTTTGAACGACACCCTTTGGGGGGGGTCGTAGAACTGTGTCGAGGCTTGGTTGTTCGAGATGAAGAGGACCGTTGGTAGGTGGAGTCGCGGGAGAGGGTTGTACCAAAGAAGGGGGTAAATCATCAACCTTCTCCTTAGAGGGAGAATAATCTTTGGCTCGAGTAGTGAGTGCAATGTCGCTCTGCTTAGAATTGCCAGTACACATCAAAACATAGGAGGTAGTCGAAGAGGAGGGTTGGTCATGGATGACCAACTGATCCTATTGTTGAGATGGAAAGGGTTGGGACAAAATGGCTGGAGCAAGTGGTTTTGGAGATCCTTGAAGGAACTTAGTGACCTCAGCACGTCATGGACAATTCTTCGTGTAGTGATCATCACCACAGATAAGACAAGGGTATCGAGGTTTGTGCTTATCCCAATCATCAACAGGGGTAGTTTTGGTTTGCTCTGCTTGAGAATTATTTTTTCCCTCCTTATTCTTACCTCTCCCCTTTTTAGATTTGTTTTTACTGGCTGGGGTATATTGGACTGCATTTACCTCAGAAGTCTTACCGGTGGGAGGGGTAGGAGACGGAGCATTTTGAACATTAGAAGAAGCAGATTTGGGGTTGGTGCTTGAGGCGGAATGTGGTTGGGCCTGGGAAGAGCCCATCACACCGTCAGCTGCATGCGAGGCAGCTGGAGTAGTTGAAGTGCTGGAAGTAGAAGGACGAGGTAAGTTAGGTAATAAATCGTAAAGGGTTCCCGTTTGTGATTAAACGAGGTCAAGATATTGAGCACAACTCATAGCCTATTCTTCTGTGACCACTCCACCCATGGCAATGTCACGACCAATGTCGTTCACAAATGATTTGGTGAACCATTATGCCAGCAACTGATCGGGGAGTTCGAGTTTAATAAGACATCGTCGCTGTCACCACTCATGAATGTGATCGGATATATGAGTGGCTTTGTTCTGTTTGAAGGAAGTCAAAATCTCGATCCACATGTCATAACGGATCAGTAACTGGTAATGTGTGAGGAAATCCATAGCTAGGGTGTTGAAGTCAGAGAAGAAACTTCATGGCAATTCAATATACCACTTCGTAGTAGAACCTGTGAGGGTTCGTTGAAAAAGACGTAAACGAATAGAGTCATCCATCAACGAGTTGGACGAACACCATAGGTGAAAAGTCATAATGTGATTGTTTGGGTCCTCTCCCGCTTTGCCATTGAATTTAGGAATGTTTGATGGTAGCTTGGCGGGTATAGCAGGCCATTGGGGAGAGTGACGAATCGGATCATTTAAAATCCTTGACAAGTCTGGAAGATCCAAAGTGGCTATAAAGAGTAACTGTCAATTCACCTGCAGGTACTGGTGGCTTTGGGGAGGAAGCCCTGTCAGCAAACCAGTAGGACCATAAGCAGTCTGCATATAATGTGAAGACCCAGGCAGATTCGGTGGTTGTTGAAGTGGATAGTAACTCATAGGATTGTACCCTGGAACAGGGGCTTGAGTTTGAGCATTCTCCCCCCAAATGGGATTGAACGAACCTGGATATGGTTGGCCCACACTAGGGGGTATTACAGACGCAGCTTGAAACTGCTGCCCCCCAGTCGATTGAGGAGGATGTTGTATCAACTGATTCCAATACTGGGCCAATGACGGAGGGATGTTTTGCCCATAAGGTGGGGTCGGTCCTCCCATCGAAGGTGGTGTTCCAATTGGAGGTAGTGTTCCAATTGGGGGTTGTGTGCCAATTGGGATTTGTGTGCCAAAAGGAATTTGCCCGCTGAAAGGGGGTTGAGTCATACCACCTTGGTGAAATTGTCCACCAACCGAAATCTGGTAATTTGGAGTGAATGACGGAATAGTGCCACTATGATTAAGATTGCCAATAGAAGATGAAGAAGGCCCTCCAAAAGGAAATTGAGGGAATGTTGGAATAAAACTGGGAAGAGAGTGCCCAGAAGAAGAAGGACCACCAGGAGAGCCGGATGGGGTTTGTGTAGGAGTGTGAATGGAAGCATTCAACACACGATATCCGGGTGGTAATGTCGGAGTGATGTTGGGCGTTCGCGGTGTGTTGATAGGAGCAAGACTAACCGCAGTAAACCCAGTTGGAACACTCGTAGTATCTACAAGATGGGCCATTTTGGGAGGGACGGTAAAGTGATAAGCGGTAGTTAATGGTGTTGTCTCTGGACTAGAGATTTCAGAAATCACAGGTGGGTTGATTTCGAAAATCATAGGTGAACCTGGACCAAAAAGGTCCCGTCAGAAAACACCTATAGATAAAAAATATCTTGGCCTTCTATGCCTAGAAAGGGTCCAACTGGTGATCCAGAAGATGTAACAACTAATTCTCCGGAAGATTTCAGTCACATAAATGGTCGCTCAGAATCAGGGTGAAGTCGAAAGTCCTCTCGAGTATTAGTAATTCTGAAATGCTCTAGAGAGTCAGTTCATTTCACTTGTGGTGTGGTAACGACTATGACTTCACTTTGCTGAGGAGAGCCCTCAGGTGTACTTGTAGGCAAGGGTTGAGAACCTTCCAGATGCTCTGGAGATAAACCCTGCATTCTATGTGAATGACATGGAGGAGCTATTGTAAACGAGTGACAATCTTCACGAAGAAAATCTTATGGTCAACTTTGAGAAACAAACAACACGCACTAGTAAACAAAATCTAGGAAGCAACACCAAGCAAACAAGACCTTCTAATGCTGAAGTCACTAGTTGGTGATGAAATCCAATGTCGCAACAACGAGACGAGAAGGGGTTGGGCCAGGGTGGAAAAGTTATGCTGATGATCTGCTTAACGAACTTACACCCTGGTGTAAGCTCCCACACATAATCGTGGGTATACCCTCCAAGGAGCCTGAGTGATTTTGGTCAACGTCAATTCTAGGTACCATGAAGACTTTCCCCTTCATAGTCACCTCGTGTAAGAACCTAGAAAGATAAGCCACTAAGGTTACCACCAACAACAATAAAGCCTAAGGGGATAGTCGACAGTCCGATCCACATGCAAGGGCAGGGTATCGAGCTTGAAATCAACTCAAAAGGATTCCACTCATCATTGTGGGTATACCTTCGAGTGATCCCCGTAATACGTGCAATCTCTACACTGATATCAACAAAGCAGGGTGAGTAACTCTACCAATATCAATGCGACCTCGTGTTTGACCCTTGTGTGAGAAGGGATTCCCAGGACAAGATGTTGCAAATGGAATTTAATACTCCCTAACTCAAGATGCTATTGTGTGTTTTGTGCTTTTGGAGAGTGTATCTCTCTTTCTACTCCAAAGCGCTAGCCTAGCTAAATGTTGTTGTAATAGAGCCCTAGAAAAGAGTTACTAGGTAAATTTTATAATTGCGCAGTGTTATTAAGAGTTGTTGTTTACTCAAAGGAAACGGAGATGAAACTTATGTTGTATGACTCTGACCCAACGATGCATGGATGAGAATGAAAAATATATCGATTTTTCGTTCAATGAATCCTATGTATGGGAGGGAGAGAGAAGTTTTCTGGAACAAACTGTGAACTACAAAACACAATTTCCTTTAAAATGCAAATGCAACAAATCACGCATCAATAACAATTCTCTATTGTTTCTTTTTCAATAATTTCAACAATTGTTTTTCAATGCTTTCGAAGACGAAAATGTTTTTTTTGAAAGAAAAACTTTGTTCACTTTTCAAAAAGGACCCACACTATGATAGTGAGAGTGCAGAAAATCAAAAACCAATGAACAAGCAATGAAAAAAACCCAAACCACTCTTTCAATGAAAACAAAAATAAGAAGCAAACCAATCTAGTCTTTTCAATCACATAAGAAAAGTGATCTTTCAAACAATAAGAAAATGATAAAGACCAAGAAACTCAACTTTCAACCGATCGTCGGTCCTTAACCAAACAAGCACACTCAGATTCCAAAATCAAAGAGTATGGTTATGCCAAGAAAAGTCAAGAAACGAAATTCAAGACAGAAATGAAAAAAAGAGCTTTTGAAATCCTAAGATTGTTCATGCACAAAAACGAAGACAAGAAAGACATCAATCAATGGTCCAAGAAACTCTTATGATGCACCTAGACTGATCTGGGCAGTTGAAGATGCCAAAACTCAAATCCAAAAGTTTGAAAAAATGAATTCGCAGGCTGGAAATATTACACAGTGCGAGAATGGGTGATTCTCATAGGTGGCCCTTGAGCAGAGTGCAAGAACCTCGCACTGAACCTAAAGACAGGGTGCGAACTCAGTGTGTTCTCGTAGGCTATTGTGAAGTGCAGTGCAATAATATCTGAACTTAGTCAAAATTTTGGAAAATGACACAAAATTTGAAGAGGCCTCTGGACCTAGAGGGTCTATCAGGGTATCCTGAAGACTCAGAGATTGATATGAATGGAGAAAAGTAAAACAAGAGCAAATGGCCACAGAAAAATACCAAAAACCACAAGAAAACGGGTTATAATCCCCAGTGGAGTCGCCAATTTTGTTATCGGACTAATCGATAGGTGCAGACACTAACAGATCTCCCCAGATCCACCTGGATCTAGAACAAAACAGGATAGGACATGACTCTTTCCCTAAGTTTTGACCATTGAATTAGCTAGTAGGAAGGAACAAGTAACATACCTTAGTATCGCTTCCTAGGGTCTATGTTGCTCCCGCTTCACTTTGGTGCTCTCGTGAGGTCAAGACCAAGAATACACAAACCAACCAAAGTGAAGATAGCAAAATATATTCAACTATCAACTTATGTGTATGCTCAAGGAATTACACAATAAAGTGAGAATAGCTTTGTGGGAAAGGGACATGCCAATGTATCATATTAATTGAAAGTAAAGATTACAACCTGATAGCCTTGATGTCGCAAGCTTCCTTTCGATGGATCTTGGCTCCAACACACACACTTTCTCTATCCTTGCATGAAGAAGATCAAATCCTCTTGATAGACTTGCTAGAGTCTCCAAGCTGTTGTTCAAGCTAAGTCCTTCACACAATTGTTTCACCAATTCTCCAATGAATCTTCCTTAACCTTTTCCATGAGAATTCCCTCAATATATAGGAGAGAATGAGATAATTACTTGGATAAGAATGATCCCACAATATCAAGGAATCCAGTACAAGGATAACCATTCGAATGCGAACCCATTCTTCTAGAAGATTCCCTTCTAGAAACATCAAGAATTCATCTTTTTCCATTCTTTAGGAAGAGTTTGCACACTAGCTATTCAACACAGTGTGAGAAGTTCGCACCCTGGCTTAAGGTAGCCTGTGAGAATGGGTCATTCTCGCACCCTAATATATTAGCAGCCTGCAAACCTTCTTCAAAAATGAGTTTTCTGGGAAGAGATGAAAGTAACTTTTCTCAGGAGAAAGTTCATATGAAGAGCTTGAGTACACCATCATTAATACACCATCATGATGACCAAAATCATGGGTAACAGGGGGCAAAGCCCCCAAAGGAAAAATTTCCTTGTAAATGTATATTGTAATTTCATTGTAAATCTGGACCGTTCATTATAAGGTTGCAGATCTAACGGTAGAGAGTACGTTAGGGTTTTTTTCCCTAGAAGGAAACCCTGTTTTATGAGGGAAATGTATTGTGGCGATGTTGATGGTGAATATTGTATTCTGAAAGATGAGATTATGAGAGAAAGAAGAGGAAGTTACAACGGGTTTTTCTATAGGTTGTATCCCTTCATTTGTTGGATAATAATAAAGGAAGGACCTAGCAATTTCTCTGGTGGATGTAGCCCACACTGGGTGAACCACATAAATATGTGTCTCTCTTGTATTGTGTATCTTCTATGTTTTGTTTTCCACATTTGTTTTATTTTATTGCTCCGCGGTCCTGTTTTTCTAACAAAAATTGCTTTGATACCATATACTAATTAGAAAGGTGTGAATCATGTGGAAGACTTAACAGATGTCCGATAGGCCCACAATGCTGAGAACAACATCATGTGCCAATTTGAGTTATGAATTCCTACCATCTGTTGAAGCGTAGTAGTGAGAACTTTGTTGATTGCTTCAACCTAGCCATTGGCCTATGGATAATAGGGGGTTGAGTTTTCATGTCGAATACCCAACTTTTTAGTAAGTTTAGACATCATGAAATTGATAAAATGACTACCGTGATCAGTAACGATGGCTTGAGGGAAACCAAATCTAGTAATGATATGATTGAATATGAATAGCGCTGCAGTTTTCCCAGTATTATCAAATGTAGGCATCGCCTCGGCCCACTTAGTGAAATAATCCATAGCTACAATAATGTATACATGCCCCTCGGCTGAGTGAGGGTTACATGTCATGAAGTCAATACCCCATTTAGAGAATGGATCGACGAAAACTATAGGGTGAAGAGGAGCAGGGTGAGATCCGATCTTATTGTTGTAGGTTTGACAAGCGTGGCATTTCTGGATGGGATTAATACAATCCTTAAACAATGAAGGCCAAAAATAACTAGCTCGTAAGATCTTTTGGGCAATGGAATACTCAGACATATGACCGCCACATGCTCTAGAGTGATAGTCATTCAAATATTTCTCAACTTCATCGTAGGTGAGACATCGTCGAAATATGGAATCAATACCATGGCGGCGAAGGTTATCACCAAGGATGATGTATTGACGGGCTTGATACCAGATACGATGATGATTTGTACTAGAAAGATCATGCTGAAAAGTTTGGGTCGAGAGATAGATGATAATATGTCTGTACCATATGTCATCAGAACTGATCAGAAAGAGAGATTGGTCAGGTAAGGAATCCTCTGCCATAGTTTATGTCTCAGTAGAGGGAAGGTCACATATCAATTCGACAAAAACCAAAGACTTCTTTGACTTGGCGCATTCAAACTCTTGGAGAATAACTATCCATTTAGAGTACTTGCCCCCCAACAACTGTTGAGTAAGGATATGTTGCATGGGGTTACAATCGGAAATTATTGTGGTTCTGCATAATAATATGTAGTGACAAAAATGTTGAACAACTTGAACAGTTGCCAAGGCCAGTTTCTCCACATGTAAATATTTGGTTTTGGTGGTCGTGAGACTCCGAATCAAATAGTATATAACATGTTCATCATGCGAGTCATCCTCTAGGACTAGAACCATAGCAATGGCAGAGTCCGAAGAAGCTAAGTATAGGAAATAATCTTGGCTATAATCAGGTGAAAATAGTAGTGGTGTACAGGTTAAGGCGAGCTTCAAATATTCAAAGGATCTATTTGTAGTATTGTCCCATACAAAATCGTAACCTTTCTTAAGAAGCCGAGTAAATCCTTTCATTAATTCAGTGTAGTTTCGAATGAATCGTCGTAAAAAGTTTGCCTTCCCTTGCAAACTTTGGAGTTGGCATAGTGTGGAAGGAGGAGGTAAATTGAGAATAGTCTTGACCTTCAAGGGATCTAACTGAATCCCATGTATAGACACGATAAAACCAAGAAGTCGTCCAGATTCCACACCAAAAAACACATTTGTGTGGATTCAATCATATGCGATAATAACGACAGCATAGGAAAATGGCTCGTAGATGTGTCAGGTGATCTTGACAACACATAGAATGTGTTGGTAGATCGTCTAGATAGGGTTGTACAATGTGCTTAATTTCATGAAAAGTATAAGACATAGCATGCTGAAAAGTCACACCAACAATTTTTAGACCAAAAGGTAGTTTTCGGTACGCAAAAGTTCCCCAAGGACAGATAAAGCAATGTTATGTTGATCCGCAAGTAAAATATTGATTTGATTATAGCTGGAGAAACCGTCCATTAAGGAGAATATTTCACTCCCGGCATAGTCGTCAACAATCTGGTCAACGAAAGGGGTTGGATAATTATCTTTGGGACAAGATTTATTTATATCCCTTTAATCTACACAAACGTGAATCGTTCCTTGTTTCTTATTTAGCGGAACAAGATTGGATACACAATCGGTCAAAGCCACGGGATAGACAAAGCCAGCCTTAAGAAGTTTCTCAAATTCAAGTTTGATAGTAGCGGTGTTGGCCCTCGACCAAGTTTTGAGGAAACATTGGTTGTGTTTGACCATTTTTGGAACTTCGACAGGTTGGTCGAAGATGGAGTGCCCGGGCAGAGCGGAGATTGCGGGGTCTCACCTACTTTGTGAACTTTTTGGGCTTTTAGGGTTTATGTAATGGGTTAAGGGATGTCGGCCCATGGGTTTACCCATGATTAGTCCTTTTTGTAATGTATAAATAAGTAGCTAAGCGATGTAAGATTAGTTCAATCTGTGTGATGATATGTGGCTATTAGCTTAGTGCATGACCAATCGGATTGTATTGTATTGTCTTTGTGCATACTATATGTTAAGACTTGCAGAGCTAAGTGCAAGTGATTGTAAGAAGGATTTGTGCTTGATAGGAGTTGGCTTTGTGCCTTGACCTACTTTTGGGGAAGGTGGATCTGGTGCTTAGTGCACATATCACATGTCCTAGTTGCGAAGCTAGGTTTTGTGGCTTTGTGTGCAGGAGTAGAGGAATGTAAGAACATTGAAGCCTAATAAATAAGAAGAGAATAATATTGGTGGGCGTATCCCTACACTGGGGTGAACCACATATATCATGTGTTGATGTGCTTTGTGCGATGTTATTGATGATGGTTATGTGTTTATCTGCTTAGTGCATTGATCTTTATATATGATAGATAGATATATGGATGCTTAGTGCTCTATTGATGTTGAATGAATGCTAGATATGATATAATGCTATGTGCTAAGTGACTGAAAGTACTTGATCTTGGTTGTTACTGTGCTAATATGTATTTAGGGTTTAATCTGTGATGTGAATGAGATTCAAGAACTAATGCATATTGTTGGCTAAGTGCTCTGTTAAGTGTTGCAATCACAGATCTGTGTCCCAGCTTGGTTGTAGACACCTGAATCCTACAACCCCTCCTTCTCCTACCTCGGGTGAGACTGCATCTGCTTCACAGGTGTTGTCGAAAGGGCTGGTAGTTAGGGTTTTGTTGGTGCGTTGTTGAAGCATTGAACCTTGGGTATACCCCTATGCCAACAAATGGTTCTGTTTTCGAGACCTGAAACTATGATTGTTGGGAACTAATGAAAAGAGAAAGCTATGTGCGTAAATATGTTGTTGTAGTGTGCAATATTCTAATTGACTGCGAAGCTTTGTGCTAAGAAGGAAAGTCGATCTGAAGAAAAGAGGTAAGATCTTGAAAGAGGTAAAGCTTTGTGCTATGATAAGTGTAAGATGAGTGAAAAAAATTTCTTCGAAAGAATGAATTTAAGCACGAATCTAGGTATGTTTGATAGATTTTGTCCTAGTCTGAAAGCTAGGGCACAGATAGAAGAAATAGTTGATCTAAATAAATTTGATAGAAATAGAGAAAGATATGTTATTCCTAGAAAGAATTTTTGCAGATTGCAGGTCCATCACTATGATCCTAGTGCGCAGTACAGGAAAGGTTGGGGATCGTTTAAAAGAAAGAGAGGATTGACACTATGTTATAATTGCAGAAGGTTGGGACATCTTGCTAAGGAATTCCCTGGTACAGGTCCTATTTGTCTTTGTTGTAAAGCTATTGGTGATGAGGTTTTGGATTGTCCAAGAATGATTGCTAAAGTTGAAAAAATGAACATGAGACAAGAAAACTATGAAGAAAGTCAAGAGGCTAAGAGCATGTTAGAGAACCATAAAGGAAAAGAATCAGAGACTGTTATTACAGTTAAAAGAAATAATGAATGATCACAGAGGCATTAGTTTACCAGAGATCTTGAAAGAAAAACAATGCATAGTTACAATAATAGGAGACTTCGACATAGACTATGTACTGGATGAAGAAACACAAGTGAATATTATGACATAAAGAACTTGGAAAATTTTGGGAAAACCTACTATAGTACCTTCATTGGGAAGGATAGGTTTGTTCAGAGGAAAGATGATAACCTTGTGTGGAAGAGTTACTAATGTACCTATGATTGCTCATGGAACATCGAATGAAGAGGAATTTGAGGTTATTAAGTTCGTTGAGAACAATGCCCCTTTTCCACTTTTGTTAGGAAAGACTTGGATTGAGAAGGATCAGATCATAAGGAAAGCAGAGGAGGAAACTACAGAACAAAAAAAGCAAGAAATAAGGGACTTCATAACCAAAAAGATAAACTGATTAATAGAAGAACAAGAGGATAAGTTTAAGCAATAGAAGGCAAGAGAATTAGATAGTGAGATGGAAAGAACACATGAAGGTTTGAAGGACCTATCCATGTAAGGAAGAAGAATAATGACCCAGAAAGAGATATTCACATCAGATTATGCGAGGGCACATCAGCAACACGAAGTACCTTCACTAAGAGAAGATTAGAATAAGAATGGAAAGAGGATCCCAGAAATTTTTAGAGAAGCTCAGATTACAGGAAAGAAGGCCAGGAAGCTCAATAAGAAGAAGATCCAGCTAGAAAAGCTACAGGAAGCTACAACGAACAAAAGAAAGATTTCGTAGGAGGAAAATTTGTAGAACTTGAACCTCGCCGGAATAACAGAACCACACAGAATGGGACTTCACCATGAAGAAGCTATATGACCATTGGAGGCACCCTGACCATTAGAAAAACGCTCCAGAACGGATAGAAACACAATTATTGACGGAAATACTATTGTTGGACCATTGGAATTGCGCCATAACGAACAGATTTGCATTGAAGGATGCATTCCTGACCGTTGGAGTAATCTCTTACGACGGTGCTTATTTATCCCATTGGACACTGTGCCAGGACTACTTTTTCCACTTGTGATATTAAAGCTAACAGAGAACCGATTGCTTACCACGTTGTGATTTCGAGACCTCTCTACCCGTTGATTACCTCGTTTGTTTGTTCGCCTACCTGATTCAATTGGTTGCAAGTGTGACTGTGGGACGAACATAGCACATTAGAAAAGTCTATGGAGGAGATACTTGTGTATCTAATGGCTGAGAGAGTCATGTCTGCAGGAATACAGGCATCTTCGAATGGAGGATTGCAATCATCCCCATCGACTGCACAACGTTCTAGCTGCACTAACACTAGAACTGAGAAGCGAAGCAAGCATCGTGACGATCTGGCTAACGTGAAGCAGATCCCATCAGTCTTGCCAGACTATATCCCACCATTGGTTGGCACAGTGAACCATGATAGAATTCCATGGGATTTTGAGTAGGTCTTGATCACTGCATACATACCGAAGGGGATACACATAGTGGGAAATCAGTTGGGACAGATCCCAGCCTTGAAGAACAATGACTTTAACCTTAGATACAGGAAGAACTACGCGATGCTTGCACCTCACAGAAACCTAATGAAGATGACTGGGAAGAAGCCTAAGATAGTCTCCCAGTCATGGATAAAGGAGCTCACGTAGTTCACGATCTTGAATGTTACGAAGATCCTTCACTTCGGTCAACATCAGGAGGTTAACGCTTGTGTTAAACTCCTCCTGTCGTGCTACCATGGAGGATATTTGTGGCTTGACAGGCACGTCACTGTGGATCTGGCACTGATCCACCTAATTACTGGACTGAGCATGCATGGACTGGACCCTCAACAATTCTACCCGGGGAAGACTTCCAATCGTTCCCTGACACAATGCATTAAAGAATAATATGGCGATGTAGAGAAAGGAAAGAAAGGCTACAAGGTAGCCTCTGTATAGGATGGCGCAGTGTGTCTCTCTTTTCATCTTATAGCTGGCAAGCTCATCAGAAAGAACTGCCCTACACAGGTTATAGGGTTCGTAGTAGACCTCTTAGGAAAGAGCATAGAAGGCATGAAAATGAACTGGGTGAGTTACCTTGTCAATGAACTAGAGAAGGACTATCGCGAAGCGCAAGATCAAGGTTATGAGTTTCACTTTAATTGGATACTAGTATTGATCTCATTTGTTGCTTGGAAAATGCCGAAAGGAGAAGCCTTCCCAGAAGTCGAGCCATCGGAGCCATTGGCCGCAAGGTTCGCCACCTTGTGGTACATGAACAATATGTTGAAGCAGTGGAAATCGAACGCGGTGTTCCACGCCTACTACCAACAGCTGAAGCGTGCCATTGAGGAATTTCCCCACATGACACTGAATACATTGCACACATACATACCTCTAGCAAAGTTCCATGCAGACCGACACTTCATTTATATTACTGCGCGCAGGGACGAGAGCAAGGAGGAGTTACAGTCCTAGTACAAGTTGACTGACCAAGACATGGTAGACATCACCAAAGAATGGCCAACAAAGTTCCTTGTACCCATTGAAGATGTAGAGCTCTCCAGCGCAGACATTATTAGAAGCCCCTTGGTCACCTGGGTCCAACACATTGGACAGAGCAGTGCGAGGAATAAGAAGAAAAAGATAGAAGCTCCGTAGATAGAAATTGATGAAGAGGACAACGCCTCTGAGGAAGCTGGAACTGGCTCTCCAGGAGAAGGAAGAGGAGGAGAAGACCAAGGCAATGGACATGAAGGAGGGGATGAAGAAGAAAAACCTAAAGAAGGTGAAGTTACATCGCCTCAGGATCCCCTCACCACGACAGAAACACATAAGAAGAGGAAGGTTTCTCCGCAGAAACCCTTAGCAAGAAATAAGGCCCAAGCCAACAAGCCTTAGTCCAAAATGTGTTCATGGTGGATGATTTCGATCTCATCATCGTCGCCATGAGAGATGCTTCAGAAGATATCTTTCAAAGACATGGCATGAAGCAGGAAACACTATATGAAAGAATAGAGAAGGAGTTGCAGGAGATACACCAAGCCATCTATTCAAGCCGTGCAGTACCTACTGCACCTTCGTCATCAAAAAGTGCAGAATTGGGGGATGAGCCCGCCCAATTACAAAGATTAGCAGATGCAACAAAGGCTCAACTTCATCGAGTCCAAGAAGAGAAAGAGAAGGTTTTTGAAGCCTTGCAGCAAGAAAAGGAGGAGGTTCTAGAGAAACTTTGCGTTGTGCAGTCCTGCATAACCACCCATGATAAGGAAAAAGATGAAATTTGGGAAATGATCGAGGGAGAAAAAGCGCAGATACAGAAGGAAAATGATCAACTGCTCGTAGAGAAGACTGCAGTCAAGGAAGCAGTGAACATAGTACTTCACTCTATGCCAGGCTTGGAATAGGAGGAAAATGAACTAGTCGAGGTTCAAGTAGGGAAGCTTGCTGAGGCAATCCAACAGCTTCAAGCACGAGTATTGGAGCTAGACATCCAAGAGGTGTCGAGCACTCTGCAATAAGTGCACGATCAGAGAGAAGAAATCCCCAAGAGTGTGGTAGAAAGAATCAAGGCACTCACCTTAGAGTGTAAGAAACTGAGTGATCAAAGTGCGTAGACCTATGAGCGCCTTGCAGAAGATCTGGAGCTACGGAAACTGGAAGCACAACTCCAAGAGGTGAAGCAACAGGCATCTACCATGCAAACATAGATGCATTTTCTTACTGCAATCAAGAAGATGAAAATATCACAGGAACAGAGCGCACTTCAGCAACAGATTACTATTATCTAGAGAAAACTCATGGAAGTGACACAGAGACTACAGTCGGTGCAAGACAAAGCCTACACGATTTTTGAAGAGCTTGAAGGAAAAGGCTCACAACTAGACAAAGTGGTTGCAACAATGGAACATCGCCTGAAAGGGCCTGTTACTAAGCAAGTGATTTAGGAGTTCCCTCAGCAGGAGGCTCTAAAGAAGCAACAAGTTGAGGTCACTCGAGCTAAGCTCGAGGCGTTTGAAGTAGTGTTGCCCAGATTTGAGTTATTCGGGATGAGTCACGGGTGAGTGTTGGGGGCATGTTGGCCCTTGACCAATTTTTGAGGAAACATTGGTCGTGTTTGACCATTTTTGGGACTTCAATAGGCTAGTCGAAGATGGAGCGCCCCTGCGGAGCGGAGATTGCAGGATCTCACCTACTTTGTGGACTTTTTGGGAATTTAGGGTTTATGTAATGGGTTAAGGGATGTCAGACCATGGTTTTACCCATGACTAGGCCTTTTTGTAATGTATAAATAAGTAGCTAAGAAATGTAAGAGTAGTTCAATCTGTGTGATGATATGTGGCCATTGGCTTAGTGCATGATCGGTCGGATTGTATTGTATTGGGTTTGTTCATACTGTATGTTAAGACTTGCAGAGGTAAGTGCAAGTGATTGTAAGATGGCTCTGTGCTTGATAGGATTTGGCTTTGTGCCTTGACCTACTTTTGGGGAAGGTGGATCTGGTGCTTAGTGTGCAGATCACCTGTCTGAGTTGCGAAGCTAGGTTCTGTGGCTTTGTGCACAGGAGCATAAGAATGTAATAACATTGAAACATAATAAAGAAGAAGAGAAGAGGATTGGTGGACGTAGCCCTACACCGGGGTGAACCACGTATATCATGTGTCGATGTTCTTTGTGTGATGTTATTGATGATGGTTGTGTGTTTATCTGCTTAGTGCATCGATCTTTATATATGCTAGATAGATATATGGATGCTTAGTGCTCTATTGATGTTGAATGAATGCTAGATCTAATCTAATGTTATGTGCTAAGTGACGTAAAGTACTTGATCTTGGTTGTTACTTCGTTGATCTGTATTTAGGGTTTAATCTATGATGTGAATGAGATTCAAGAACTAATGCATATTGTTGGCTAAGTGCCCTGTTACGTGTTGTAATCACATATCTGTGTCCCATATTGGTTGTAGACACCTGAGTCCTGCAACCCCCCATTCTCATACCTCAGGTGAGACTGCATCTGCTTCGCAGGTGTTGCCGAAAGGGTCGATAGTTAAGTTTTTGTTCGTGCATTGTTGAAGCGTTGAACCCTGGGTTTGCCCCTGTGCCAACAAGCATCTTTACGTGGATGTATTGGGTGAAGTCTCTGACGAATGGGTTTAGCATCTGGATAAGTCTTAATCTCATGCACAACAATATCAGGATCAATACCAGGCATTTCTTCATAACTCCAGGAGAAAATGTCACAAAATTCTTGGAAAAGGGATTTATAAGTGCGGACCTCATCAGTAGAACATGAGTCACCGATATGAACATTTTCCGCAACCCTGGGTTTAATAGATATATCAAGAGGAATGGTAGGTGAAATATTACTCAAGTTCCCTTCATACAAAATATCTTGTGTTGACTCAAGAATAGAAGAAATAACAATAACGGTGGACGGAGTCGAAATCTGTTGGTAACTCTCTATGGTATCACGTTCCAGGAAGAGAATATAATGATGATGCCCATCGTCCCGTGGGGTATCTTCCATAGATATGATCATCATGATCATCTCATCAGTAGGAAAGATCACATGAAATAGATCAGGAGACATATCACAAAGAAGAGGAGAGGGAGTTGTCGATTGAATAGCTTGATAAGCTGATTCGACCGGAATTAAAGGCATTCGGTCGCCATAATGAAGATAATCACCAGATCTAGGTAATATCCACAGGTCATATGACTCAGGGGTTTCAAGAAAAACGGTTGATATCATGTTAGTCGAAGTGATAAAAGGAGGAGGAATATTGGGTGGTGGAATAGGAAATGTACCCATCAAGTTTGAATCTTTTAAAAGACCCACGCCGACATTCTCATAACCGGGAGGTGTTTTCGAGATAAAAGGTGTGTTTCTAGTACAATAATCGGAATTAAAGAAGGCCATTTGGTCGACAGTAACGACCTTTCCTTGGTGTGGGAAACGTAACACACAAAAAAGGGTAGACACAACTACGTGCATGGAATCGATCCATCTGCGACCAAGTAGAAGGTTATAATCAAGAGGTATATCAAATACTTCAACCTCGGCATTGACCGCCTTACCTTCTAACATAATAGACAACGAAGGAAGAACACTATAAGGTTTGAACCCTGTACCATTAAAGGCCTTAATAGTATTGTGCGACTCAGTAAGAGCAGGAGAGCCAATAGCTTTCAAACAAGTAACAGACATAATGCAAGTCGAGGCTCCTTCATCAATAACGGTTCGACATATATTCTTATTTTCCACAATAACTTTGATCTGAAATGCTAATTGAGGAGGAAGCCTTGGAATATGATCTTCCAAGTCAAATATTATTAAATTGGTATCAGTAGGATCAATTCCACCAATAGCCTTTAATAGTGCCTTTCGTTGAGTAGGACAACTTTGAAGGACTTCGAGAGTCGACATCGCAGAGGGTGCTTGCGCAAGGTCTTCTACAATACTATAGTTTTGGGAAGCACGTGTGTGATGATTAAATGAATACTTTAGACCAATGCCCTTTGGAGGAGGACGAAGAATTGTATCGAGACCCGGTCATTCGAGATGAAGAGGATCGTTTGGAGGTGAAGTTGGGGGAGGAGGTTGAACCAACGAAGGTGGTAAATCATCAAATTTCTCTTTTGAAGGAGAATAATATTTGGCTCGAGTTGCGACTGCAACTTCATTCTTCTTGGAGTCACCAGTACACATAAGGACATAAGACATGGTAGAAAGAGAAGGTTGGTCATGAGTAACCAATTGGGCCTGCTACTGAGAAGGAAAAGGTTGCGACAAAACGACAGGTGTAGTAGGTTTCCCGACCCCTTGCAGGAACTTAGTAACCTCGTCACGTCGTGGACAATATTTCTTGTAATGATCATCACCATAGATAAGGCAAGGATGACCAGGTTTATGCTTATCTTTGTCATCAACACGCTATGTTTTGGGTTTCTCATATTGTTTATTATTATTATTTTCCTCCTTATTCTTACCCTTTCCTTTCCTTTTAGTTTGATTTTTACCGGTAGGTGTAGATTGAACCGAATTAACTTCAGAAGTTTTACTAGAGGAAGGAGTAGGAGAAGGAGTATTTTGTACATTAGAAGTAGTAGACTTGGGATTGGTATGACTGGCTTGTGTAGACTTAGTCTCAGCATGAAAAGTGCCAATCACACCATCCACAACATGAGAAGCTACTGGATGTGTTGGGGTAGGATTCGTAGATGGACGAGGAACATCAGGGATCAAGTCATAGAGTGTGCCCATTTTTGAATAAACGAGATTCAGATATTGAGCACGACTAATCACCTGCTCTTTAGTGACGACACCACCCAAGGAAACATCGCAGGCTATAGGACCGATGAGTGATTTGGTAAACCACTCAGCCAATAGCTGATCAGGAAGAGGAACTTTGATTAAGCATTTTCTCCTACTCCACTCATGAATATGATCATAAATATGAGTGGAAGAGGATTGTTTAAAAGAACTCAAAATTTCAGTTCATGTCTCATAACGAATTGGCAATTGGTAATGTGTTAAGAACGCCATGACTAAGGTGTTAAAATCATTAAAGAATCCCCGTGGAAACTCAATATACCGTTTGGTTGTCAAACCCATAAGAGTTCGTTGGAAAAGTCGTAATCTAATAGATTCATCCATCAATGAGTTGGACGAACACCAAAGGCAGAATGTCATGACGTGATTATTCGTGTCTTCTCCCGATCGATCGTCAAACTTAGGAATGTCAGACGGTAATTTGGCCGATATGATGGGACAATAAGGAGAATGTAAAAGAGGATCATTCAAAATCTTATATAAATCCAATAAATCCAAAGTGGCGAGAAAAGGAAATTGTTTGTTCACTTGAGGAAACTGGTAGTTTCGAGGAGGAAGTCTCGTAGGTATACCAGTAGGACCATAAGTAGTTTGTAGATAGTTAGATAGTCTTGACATATTCGGTTGTGGAGGATTTTGAGTCAAATAGCCAACAGGGTTGGGTTGATTAGGTATGTTTCCTTGGAAAGGAACATCAGACTGAAAATTTTGACCCCAGGTAGGATTCATAGAACCTGGATATGATTGTCCAAAATTACGGGGTGCAAAAGAAATAACATGAGGATGTTCCCCCCTAGATGGTTGTTGATTCCCTTGGAAAGGAAGATTCCAAGGTTGATATTGTAACATGGGTATACTTTGTCCATAAACTGGGTTATGGCCTCCAACTTGAGGTTTCCCCCCAACTTGAGGTTGTCCCCCAATTTGAGGTTACCCCCCAAATTGAGGTTGGCCTCCAATAGGAGTCTGAAAACTAGAAGCGACAGAATGACTGGTGCCTCCAATGGGATTGGAGCCACTAGGGCCAGGACGATTAGATCCTCCAGGAAGAGGTGGAGGAGGAACATAATGCCCCCCAAAGAGAACCTGGGCAGGTGTAGGAACAAAATTACTAGCAACATTCTACTCGGGAGGAACATAAATTCTAGACCCTCTGGATGGATTCTGGGCAGGAATAGAAATGGAAGTATTCAAAGCATTATAACTAGGGGGAAGTGACAGATTTAATCTAAGAAGAAGTGGTGTTCCAATAGGAGCTTGAGTGATAACCACATTTCCAGTAGGAACAGTCGTAGCTTGTGGGACCATGGTAGAGTGGGCAATCTGGAGAAGAAGAATTGAGTGAGAACCAACCAACAATTGGTATGAAACTGTGACGACATTACTGGTTGTGCCGGTAAAATGATCTAAAGGTAGTATAGGTAACATACGTCTCATGCATTTGCGATGCCATAGTTTGATTAGCACTCATTCCTAGTGTGCCAAAAATATTGTGTCTAGTAGTTCCCCAAATAGAATGGTCAGGGACAGAGCCAGGATTAAAAATTCCAGCAGTTTGAACTGGGGTTCTAAATGATTCAATTTGAAAAATTGGATCGTCTACTCCAGACTCTGCGTTAGGTCTAGTAGGTACTTCAATATTCTCGTCAACAACAAGTTCTCTCGATGAGTTCATCTGGAGCAAACATGGATCTTGTCTAACACTCAACAACAGATTTACGGGAAGTTTGAATCCCTCTAAATAATTTGAAATAATTCTAAATCCCTCTAAAGAATTCGAACTTCCAATCTTAGAGGCTACTTCATTATTGACTGCTCCCTCAGGAGAGCCCTCTGGTGAGTTAGGAAGCAAATGGACATAATCTTCCGAATTTTCGAGAGGTAGCCCTTGCATCCTACGTGAACGGTGATGGTCGATGTTGGCCGCACCAAATAAAGAACGAAACAAATATATGACCAACTAGAGAAACAAACAACACTCACTAATAAAATCTAGAAATCAAACCAAGCAAGCAAACCTTCTTATTTCAAAGTCACTGGTTAGTGATGAAATCCAACGTCGCGAAATCAAGACAAGAAGGGGTTGGGATAAAGTGGGTGGAAAAGTTACGTTGACGACCTACTTAACGGACTTACACCCTGGTGCAAGCTCCCACACATAATTTTGGGTATACCCTCTAAGGAGCCTGAGTGAGTTTGGCCAACATCGATTCCAGGTACCGTGAAGACTTGCCCCTCCACAATCACCTTGTGTAAAGACCCTAAAGAGATAGTCTACTAAGGTTACCAATTATGACAATGATGCCTGGGGAAATAGTCGACAGTTTGATCCACGCGCAAAGGTGGGGTATTTAGCCTGAAATCAACTCAAGAAGGTCCCCACAGGATTTTCTTCTCAAGTAACCCCCAATAATACGTGCAATCTCTACACCAAGACCGACAAAGCAAGGTGAGTAACTCTACCATTCTTAATGCGACCTCATTATTGACCCTTGTGATAGAAGGGCTTCCCAACACAAAATGTAGAAAGTGGATTTGAATTCTCCCTATCACAAGATAATATTGTGTGTTTTGATGCTTTGGAGAGTGTGCCTTACAACCTATTTCAAAGCGCTATCCTAGCTAATGTTGGTGAAGAGAATTTCTAGAAAACAAAAAATGCTAATAAATTTTAAAATTACGTTGTATTTTAAAAGTTGTCGTTTACTCAAAAGGGAAATGGAAATGAAACTTGATGACATATGTGACCTTGACCCAATAAAATGCAAGAAGATATGTTTATGCAATTTTTAAATTCAATGAACTCTAATTATAGTAGAGAGAAGGTATTTCTTTTTTAAGTACAAAAGCTACGAATCACAATTCCTCAATTTTTGAATGAACACAATCCTAAATAATCATAAGCTACAAAATTTCCAAATGTTCTCTTTTAACAAATATTTTAAATGCAATAATTTTCTTGTGAAGGATCACTAAAAAGAAGAATGACTTCAGTTCTTTCTTTCTCAAATCAGATCAGAGATGTAATGAAGAAAAGAAAGTGTAATCCAAGAAAATTAACACACTCTCAACACACTTCTCAAATCAAAGTTATAATGTAGAAAAAAATCAAATGATTGGAAAGCCTTTTGTCAAATACAAAACAAATATGTCTCTCAATCAATGAACAATACAGAAAGTAAAAACAATCGAAAACTTCAAATAAATCAGAGACCTTTCGTCAAACAAGCACTCAGGACCAAGATCCAGAGATTATACCCTTGTGACAAGAATCAAAAGAAAAACTTGCAAAATTTACAAAGAAGGACTTTCAATTTCTAAAAACCAATCAAATGAAAGCTTTAAACTCATAAATCAATCAAACACTGGTGTCAGAAGTCCATCCCATGCAATTGAGGTAAAACTGGGTAGAAAAAGAAAAATTGACTCTCTCCAACAATTCCTATAGGAATCGTCGCAGGTTGCAGTGGAGCACAATGCGACGATATAGGGTCATCACATGTTGCCTATAAGGTATAGTGTGATTGAAAAAAATGGATATCGGTGACCACCCACCTTTTCCAACTGGCTTAAAACAAGTTTTTGGAAATTTACTATTTTTAGTAGTTTTCACTTTCGGAGCCATTTTGAGTCCCTAAACGATGTTTTTTGGGAAAACCGGTTTCAAATATGATAGTTCCTTCGATATTTCACCTAAAATGAATCTCCTTGATGATACCTTTCCAACAGGTTATCATACGCCTAAAACGGAGATCGTATGCAAAAGTTACGACCCTGGGAAGTTGATGTACTAACTTACCCAAATGGGGCCCGCATGACTTTTGGCGCTTCATCTCATAGGGTTAGGTTTTGGATGTCTAGGGTTTTTGAAATTCCTAATTATTGTAAAAATGCCTTCAGAGCATCATTGTAAAAATCTTCTTGCGAATGAGCGCAACCATCACATCTCTTCTCAGAGATAAGCCGCCACCATTCCAGCAAGCTTGTTTTCGCTGCATTTTACAGTTTTGAGCTTATTTCATTATTGAATAGAAAACCAGTTTTACTGTATCTCTATTATTTTGTGTTAAGCACCTATTAATAATCTATATTCATTTCATTCTTCTCATAAAATCCAGATCAGTGGTATCAGAGTGGTTTTCTCCTTGTCGTCTTAATGCATGTCCCCAACGAGGTCGGAGTACAAAGCGTTGGGTCTCGAGCTTGTTTCTCTTGAGGACAAAAGATCTTGCATGCCCAAGTGACCTCTCATGGTAGGAGAAAATAAAGATGATGGAACATGAGATCCTTTCAAACTGTTGATTAAGGAAGCCCTCACGCAACATAGGAACGAGATGATGCATACTTTCACACAAATCCTTCGGCGGCTACCAACAGGCGACGCATCTTCTTCAAACGGAGGCGTCACCCCCTTCAAGGTACAAATAAACTTCGATATTCCTATATTTGAAGGTCAGATAGATGCATATTCCGTAAACAAGTGGTTGACTCTAATAGAAGGGTATGTTTTTGTCCATAACTTTTTGAATAGAGAAAAGATTACTTTTGCGCTCCTCAAAGTTGTTCCCCATGTCAAAGATTGGTGGGAAACTTTCTGTGAGCAAAAGGAAACAGAGGAACCCTCATTATTTATAGTCATGGCCACCTGGGAATCCTTCAGGGATGTTATTAAGGAACAATACTACCCTGTTGGAAGTTATGATGACCTGTATACCAAATGGACCACACTGCGGCAAGAAAGAGACCAAGCAGTGCCAAATTTCACAAATATCTTCCATACCTTGTGCACCAAGCTAGGTATCAAAGATTCGAAGTGACATCTAGTGCTCAAGTATTGTGGTGCTCTGCATATATACATCTAGACCGAAATGGAATTTCTATACATCTCATCCTTCGGTGTAGCCTAGCGATATGTCATCAAAATCGAGAAGAAGCTCAAACAAAAGACGTGGAAATTTGGGCCTGGCAACCCCTCAAAAAAAAAGCCAGGAAAGGGCGGCCCTGACCCATAGAACAAAGGAAAGAGAAAATATGGACCGTATCAAGACAACCAGTCCAAGCCACAAGCAAAGAAGGACACCAGAAAGACAAATAAAGATACCGGGAAGTGGTGTAACTTCCATAAGAGCCCTTGGCATAACACTGCTGACTGCCGCTCAAAGTAGTCGCTGGTGGCCAAAGTGAAAACCTCTGAATCAGATGCAGATTCTTACTCTTATCTAGAACCAGAAAGGGGAAGACAGATCATTAATGCGGAACCCAGTGCCACCGTTGCTACCACCAAGATCCATCCTGGTGAACTAGATGAGCCAGAAGTAGGAGAGCACCTATTCCATTCACAAATGTAGGTAAAAGGCACCCCACTACACTTCATCATTGATAGTGGTATCCATAAGAACCTCATCTCAGCAGAGGTCGTCAAGAGGTTTGCCCTGCTGACAATGTTGCACCCACAACCCTACACCATTGGATGGCTCCACCAAGGAAGCGATCTTCGCATCAACCAATAGTGTCGACTGTCATACGACATCAAGCCCTTCAAAGACGAGGTATTGTGTGATGTTTCTCCTCTCGAAGTTTGTGATGTTCTTTTGGGCCAACCTTATTTATGGAAACGTCATGATGTATATGAGTCTAAGCCTCGTAGTGTTATTATTACTTTGAACATGAAATTATACAGGATACCCGAGGTAGTCCCACCTAGTGTTATTTCCTTGATCTCTGCTAAGAAATGCAGGAAGGTCATCTCTCAGATGTGGAAGTTTGTCTTCTTCGTGATTCTCTCTCAGAATAAGCGAAAGATCACAACCACATCCAGCGTCTCTGCGGCCAACCTCTCCACATAGCAGAAGAAAGTAGATAAGGTCGTGGAAGAATACTTGGATATCTTCTCCTCACCTACAGGGGTACCTCTGCACTACCAGGTGAAGCACCCCATTGATATCACCCCTGATGCACCGCTACCCAATGGGCCAATCTATCGCCGCTCTTTGTTAGAGAATGAGGAGATCAAGTGATAGATCCAAGAACTACTCCACAAGGGGCACATCTGTCCCAACTCATCACCTTATGGGAGCCTAATCGTGTTGGTATAGAAGAAAGATGGAACCTAGCAACTTTGCATTGATTATCGGGCTCTGAATAAAATCACAGTTAGAAACCAGTTTCCCTGAATCGACGACCTCCTTGATCAACTCACGGGGGCATACTTTAGTAAGATTGATTTGAAGTCTAGCTACCACCGGGTCCTGATAGAACAGATAGATGTATGGAAGACCACCTTCAAGTCAAAGGAAGGCCTTTTTGAATGGTTGGTCATGCCCTTTGGTTTGACAAATGCTCCAGCCACTTTCATGAGGATGATGGACGATATCCTACGACCATTCACTGAAACTTTTGTAGTGGTGTATCTGGATGACATTCTCATTTTCAGCAAAACTTGGGCCGAACACTTGCAGCATATTCAATAGGTTCTGCACACCCTACGGAAACACAAGCTATACACCAACTTGGAAAAATGCTCCTTCGGTATGGACAGGGTCCATTTCTTGGGCTACAACATTTATCAGCATGGCATACATGTGGATCCAGCCAAGATCCAAGTCATCTGTGACTGGCCAGAGCCAACCACGCTCACTGAGCTTCAAAGCTTCTTGGGCCTTGCCAATTTCTACCGCAGGTTCATGTTCGGATTCTCCCATATTGCATGGGCCCTCGACCAAATAAACATGGGTGGTGGTAAGGTGAAATTTGCGTGGGGACGGTCCCAACAACAAGCATTCAATGATTTGCAGCAATGCTTGTGCTCAACCTTAGTACTTTCACTACCAGACCTGCAACAACCCTTTGAGATCGAGACAGATGCTTCAGACTATGTTGTGGGCACTGTTTTCACTCAGCATGGCCACCCTGTGGCCTACCATAGGGAGACACTATGAGATGTTGTCTGTAAGTACCCTATTTATGACAAAGAAATGTACTCCATTGTGCAAGCCTACCACTAGTGGAGACATTACATTCTTGGGAAGGAGATAGTCATCCACATTGATCATAAGCCATTATAGTTCATGCAGACATAGGGAAAATTGTAGAATGACCGCCATCAAAAGTGGTCCACATACTTGCAACAATTCCACCTCAACATCAAGTATAAAACAGGAAGCATCAATTGTGTCGTTGATTGCCTCAGCAGACCGCCAGTCATGACACTCACCATAGTGCTAGACTCTTGCGGCCATGAGACCTCTGGATGGACCCAACTCTATGGGTAGACCCAGACTTTTCCACCACCTACCAAATGTTGGGTGCAAACACAGTTGTCGATAATTTCCATCTTCATGATGGGTTGTTGTGTCGTCTGGGCCATATCTGTGTTCCATCAAGTGAGAAAGCGAAGTTGATCTGGGAATCCCTCTACAGTCGAGTGGCAGGACACTTCGACGTCGAAAATATAGTGGCGATGCTACAGAAACATTTCTACTGGCTGAAACTTCAATAGGAGGTCAACAAGTATATTAGGTCTTGCACTACCTGTGCTATTGCTAACCGACCACTAAGAAACAGGGTCTGTAGACCCCTCTTCCTACTCCTGATAGGCCATGGGAATCCATCTCAATGGACTACATGTCGGGCCTCCCATCCACCAAGCGGGGAAATGACAGTGTTTTTGTGGTTGTTGATCGCTTTTCTAAGATGGCAATAATGGTTGCCTGCAAGAAGAGCATCACAACAGAGGCCACTGCCAAGCTCTTCTTTGAATGAGTCTAGGTACATTTTGGAATCCCACAAACCATTGTCTCAGATCGAGACAGTCAATTTCTCAGCACATTCTGGTCATTGTTGGATACCAAGCTCACCAAATCCATGGCCTTCCACCCCCAGACAGATGGCCAAACCGAGGTTGTAAATCGAATGATTGTGCATATCCTTCGCATGTATAATTCAAAGCACCCTCTCACATGGGATGAGAGCCTTCCCTATGTCCAACATAGTTACAACCGAGCCCTGCATAGCTCAACCAGCCACATCCCCTTTTAGGTGGGGTTGGGATTCCAACCATTGGGTCCCATAGATGTTGCACTTTCCCTTGCTGTCACCTCGACTGACTCATCTCCTGCTCCAACTGAAGCTGACAAAGACACCCAGTTCATTGAGCCGATCCAACACATCCTCCAATAGGGTCAGGATATCCTACAGAAGTCCAATGACAAGTACAAACAACGCCATGATCAACATCGAGTGCCACATAAGTTTCAGGTGGGCGACAAAGTTTAGTTGCACTTGCAGAAAGAACGCCTTACAGGACCCCATCGGAAGCTTTGCCC
This sequence comes from Picea engelmannii, assembly GCA_009831015.1. Taxonomy (NCBI): domain Eukaryota; kingdom Viridiplantae; phylum Streptophyta; class Pinopsida; order Pinales; family Pinaceae; genus Picea; species Picea engelmannii. Next base: position 165,957 of record ML778291.1, read on the forward strand.
ACTCTGTTATGGGTTGTACACTATCACCAAGGCCACGGGGGATAATGCTTTTGAGCTCAACATTCCTCCTTTCCTTGTTCTGCACCCAGTGTTCAATGTGGATCTCCTTCGCCCTTATTTCCCACCATTATTGGACACCTCGGAAGTAGAAAAACAACTGACACCAATAGAGCTCAACCCCGACAGCATACAATAGGCATCCATTGATCAGATTGTGGACACACAGATCAAGGGCACTCGAAAACAAAGGATCCAAATTTATCGAGTCGCCAAAGCAGGGCAGCTCCTGCACCAAGGCAAGTGGCTTACCCGAGGCCAAATTCAACATAAATTTTCTCATCTGATGGGGGACCTCAACGCAATGGATGCCATTGCTTCCTAATGATGGAGGATTGATCTAGATGGATATCGGTGGCCACCCACCTTTTCCAACTGGCTCAAAACAATTTTCTGGCAATTTTGGTAATTTACTATTTTTAGCAATTTTCACTTCCGGAGCCGTTTTGAGGCCCTCAACGATGTTTTTTGGGAAAACATGTTTGCAATATGCAAGTTCCTTCAATATTGTGCCTAAAATGAATCTCCTTGATAATACCTTTCCAACGGGCTATCATACACCTAAAACAGAGATCGTATGCAAAAGTTACGACCCCGAGAAGTTGATGTACTAACTTACCCAAATGGGGCCCACATGACTTTTGGCGCTCCATCTCCTAGGGTTAGGTTTTTGGATGTATAGGGTTTTTTACATTCCTGCTTATTGTAAAAAGGCCTTCAGAGCCTCATTGTAAACATCTTCTTGCGAATGAGCGCAGGTGTCACATCTCTTCTCAGAGATAAGCCGCCACCATTCCAGCAAGCTTGTTTCCACTACATTTTATAGTTTTCAGCTTGTTTCGTTATTGAATAGAAAAACCGTTTTACTGTATCTCTGTTATTTTTTGTTAAGCACCTGTTAATAATCTCTATTCATTTCGTTCTGCTCATAAAATCTAGATCAACGATGTCACCGCACTGGTCTGCACCAGTAGGGTGCGAAGTCAGAGGATCATCGCGGTCAGTCTATATAGCACAGTGCGATGATCTATGAAACTAAGGAAAAATGGAAAGAAAGACAAAAAATCTAACTGAACCTTCAGTCCTAGGGAGTCTAGATGGATCACCCACAGACTCAGAGAATGAATTTAATCCAAATAAGGTAGGATAAAAGAAAATAAGAGGCAACCAAAATAAAGTTGTATCCTCAGTATGATCGCCAATTTTGTTATCGGATTAATCGACAAGTGCGGACACAAACAGATCTCCCTAGATCCCACAAGAAACTAGAACAAAATAGAACAGAATGCACACTTCACCTTAAACTCCATTACCATATGAACTAGTTTAATGAGGTACAAGTGACATACCTTTTAAACGATGCTTGATCCTTGATAGTGTCGTCCTTGTAGCTCCTTCCTTGGGTTTGAAGAATAGTAAGTATGTTCGAGAATCACAATCCAACAAAGAGGGAATACAAAGATATATACATTCTAATGAAGTCTATGTATATGATCAAGGAATTATACAATAGAAGACAAGATGCTTATATATGGAAGAAATGCATTACTGTATTAAGTGAATAGAAAGTGGAGAATGCAATCCATGCCTTGATGTTGCAAGGTCCCCTTTCAATGGCTCTTTTCTCCAACACACACACCTTTGCTCTAATGCCTTGAATGAAGAAGATCCCCAATCTAACTTGAAGAACTAAAGCAAAGCTATCAAGTGTAATCTGAAGTAGAACTCTCCTTGCAATTCTTAGCCTATTCAACCTTAGCCTTTTCCATGAGAGATCCCTCTTTATATAGTGTGAAAGAGAGATGGATGAGGAGATTAGGATGATCCCACCAAATCAGAGAAGTGAGTAAGATCCAAACCGATTAGAGGCCACCTCACCTTCTAGAAGATTCCCTTCTAGAACATTCGTGAAATTTGACTTTTCCCATGCTTTAAGCATCGTTGCACCCTATGCACAAGCAACATGCGACGTCGTCGCAATCCATTTTTAGGGCAGAGTGCGACGATCAGGCATCGTCACACCCTAAGCATATAGCAGGGTGCGACGACCTTCCTTGATATGGTTTTTGGCAAAGGGAAGCAAATCACTTTTTCCCATGGATAAAGTCTTCTCTTAATATTTTCAAGGAACATTAACACATGTTGTCAGGTGATCACTGAGGTGACCAAAATAATGTGTAAAAGTGAGGAAACGTAAAAACAAAACATTTGTTGCAAATCAATGAAGGGCTTGTGTTTGTCCATGCCATGTAACATATAGTGTTGTCTCTATGTCTTCCATAGGTATGTTGTTGCATTGGCCCATAGGGGATTGACTCAGTAAACCTATGGCATAACACATGTGTTCATGGGGTATTAAAGAATACCCCTAATTTTGTCTCTTCCTCCAAAAATTTATTATTAATACCTCCTCGCAATACATGTTTCCAAATAAAATAACCCCCTATTTTCCCCAAATATTGTAACTACCATTTTTTTCTTGACATTTTTATACCCCTTGTATGTTGGTGCCAATATTTGACATATGTATCGGATATTTACTTTAGAAAATGTTGTTTATCATATGTTATTTAAGATTTGACTTGAGATCATCAAATGTGTTTCTTAGGAACTAGAAAACCATTTCATCTATAGATCCCTCTATTACAAATATTTGGTCATTTTCTTTGCTTGTTTAGAGACTTTCATGGTACATGCAAAATTTCTACAAGGTACAAAGATTAGAGATGTATCATCATTCCTTCATGAGACATTTCAGTTCCAACATAAAACCCACAATGACATATCTCCTTGCATTACTATCCCCCTTCATCCTCCTTTGCCTAAAATTTAGATTGGTTGAACCTTGCCCAAATATCTATACCCATAGTTTAATTTTAAAAAAGACCCTCATCCCCTTAATACCATCCAATATATATAATTACATTTTTTTTTCATATTTTTTGTTCTTGAAGATGGGTAAGTTCAAAATCTTTTACACAATTTATATCTAAAAAGTTCAAGTGACATTATGACTAACTGCGAAAACCTACACAGTCATATACATTTCAACTATTTTTAAACCCTCCAATATAAATGCACATGATATGATATTGATTTTTTAGTGGCCTTGTTCAATTCCTTTGTCATATAATCATGATTCTCTATCCAATTTATTTTGTAAATATTCTTTGATCCAATAGTGCCATCAACAATGCCATTCTTGGTGTCATTTTTGTCATCGACGTTTTGAATCCCATTCCTAGCCATTGATTCCATTTTCTTCACGTTTGAAAACGACTTATCAAAGAAGTTGGCCATGTCACATCCCTAAACAACTTTTTCTTTTTGTAATAATGTGTAGTGGGTGAGAACAAACCTCTACATTACATTTCGGCCCACCTTTTAGTCGAGATTGTCAAATGTGTTTCTTAGAAACTAGAAAACCATTTCAATTGTAGATCCCTCTATTACGAAATATTTTGTCATTTTCATTGCTTGTTTAGAGACTTTCATGGTACATACAAAAGTTCTACAAGGTATAAGGATTAGAGATGTATCATCATACTCCTTCGTGAGACATTTCAACTCCAACCAAAAACCCACAGTAACATATCTCCTTGCATTCTCATCCCCCCTTCATCCTTCTCTGCCTGAAATTTTGATTTGTTGAACCTTACCCAAATATTTATACCCATATTTTAATTTTTAAAAACCCTAACCCCCTTAATACCATCCAATATATTGAATTACATTTCAACTTTTTTTTCCATATTTTTTCTCTGTGAGGATGGGTTGAGTGTCCACTCAAAACATCATACATTTCAAAATCTTTTACACAATTTGTATCCAAAAAATTCAAGCAGCCTTATGACTAACTATGAAAACCTACACACTCATATACATTTTAATTATTTTTAAACCTCCCAATATGAATGCACATGATAGGATATTGGTTTTCTAGCGAATCTCCCATGCATGGGCCTTGCTCAATTCATTTGTCATATAGTAATGATTCTCTATCCAAGTTATTTTGTAGAGATTCCTTGCTCGACTAGTGCCATCAACAATGCATGTCTTACTCTATATAGGGTATTCCTAGCCATTGAATCCATTTTGTTTATTTGCGCTTCTTTTTGCTTGCCTTTGGCATGCAACCACTAATATTTTCTTTCCATCATCTCCCTCAATGCAAAGTGTTTTCAAGCCTCTTCCATTGATAAAGTTTGTTTTTACACATTGATATATAATCAGTTTTTCCCATAAGCAACCTCAACTTATCAAAGAGTGTCAATGCTACAATGATTGTTTGTAGCATACCCATTTCTCGGTTAAATGATGTTTCAACCTAACTTATGTTGTTGATCTTCACGTTTTTTCCTTTCCATTCCACAACCACCTCAACAATGGTTTATATATCCCAAGTTCTTTTTTTCCCTAAGAATCAAAGCCTAGCATTGTCAAACTTAAAGATGGACAATATGCTTGTGATAGATTTTGTTTTCGAAGCTCCTAATCTACACAATGTTTTTGGGCTAATGGATGTTTTGTGCTTCTTCCATACTTTCTTCACTTTCCCATGTCTATCCTCATTGTGAGTGGGGGTCCAACTCAATGCTCTCACTATTGGCCCCTTCCTTGATTTTGTGTTCTACCTTTATTCTTCATGCACTCCTTCATTGCATTATTAATGACAAGGATCCCAAACAAATGGATAAATGAAGGGACCACTTTAAATATGAATATTGCCTATCACCCTCAAACAAATAAGCAAATAGAAGTAGTTAATAAATATTTGGAGATGTATCTTTGAATGTACACCGGAGTTAAGCAAGTAAATGGATGAAGTCATCTTGTAATTGGTTGAATATTAATATAATTTTGCACAAAACTCTCCCACCAAACTGCCCATTTGAACCACTATATAACTATGAGCCTTTCACCTAAAAATTCATTTATATGTTAGGACCCTACAACAATAATGGACACAATGGACACGCTCTAGAAAATATATAGAACATCTTCAAACATTATAAGAAGAAATTTGTTTATATTAACCAAGTATGATAGAACAAAAATTAATCATCACTATTCACAAGGACATTGTAAGATTTAAAGCATAGGATTTATGTAATTACAACCTTATTAACAAATAACTCTTAACAATAAAGTATGAACCAACTTTTAATTAAATTCAATAATTTATAAATTAGAATTTTTGAAAATGACTCTTCACCAATAAGGTAAGAACTAAGTTCAAGTCAATAATTTATAAAAAAAAAAAAATTTAAACTTAAAGTATGTGTTTTCCGAGTAACTTCTATTTCTCCATTGTCTGTAATTTCTCTATTCCGCGGAAATTTTGTGATGCAATTTGCCTTTCAAATAGGATAAAAAATATTTAAACAACCATATTAAAAGTTAATACACAAGTTTAATTCCAAACCATCATTTTCAATGGTAGAAAAGTTTAATACCCAAGTGTGATTTTCAATGGTAGAATTGTTTTTGAAATCCAATAATTAAAAAGCAAGATGGGCCCACTAAAATGCGTATACAGTAGCTTCCATCAAATTAATTTCTTGACCAACCATCCTCAATTAATTTCTTGGTAGCTTCCAACTGGTTGGCTCAAGTGGGTCTTTGCTTTCTTGACTAACCATCCTCAATTAATTTCCAAAGTATCATTATGTGGCCCCCACGCAGAGTTAGAATCAAAAGCATGATGACTATTCCAAAAAAGAAACGACATTTGCTCCGGGCATTCTATTCGTAGACTAAATCCCGTGTAAATGATACCAATTGACCCACCCACTTTGCTCCGGGCCTTGTATTCGTAGACTAAATTCCGTGTAAATGATACCCACTGACCCACCCACTTTCTCTCTAGCGCTAGGACTGAAATTATGGTGCATGATGGTGAAAAGTTAGTTGGGGTATGAGTGACTACAAAGTTGTACCCTTGAGTTCAGAAGTCCCGGTCACCCTATTTCTTTGGGTCACCCCGTGATGATTTATGCGTTAGAATGTGAGATGTATATGGAAGGCAGGGGACAAATAATTAAGCAGAGAAGTTTAGCAGGTTCAATAGTTGCTTACGTGGAATTCAATTTTGAATGAATTTAAAATTAATATTCGAAAATTTCGTTAAATAGTTATTTAATAGCATACCCTCAAAGCAAGAAAAGGAAACACAGAAGTGGTGATATTTATGGGAGAAAAGAACATTTGATATTTGCAAAGTGTTTTTTACATTTCCAAATTCCTACAGTGGTTTTTTAAGATATGAGGTTTGTGGATGGTTAGGAAAAGTTAGATATTTATGGATGATGCTTTGTAATTTAGTTTTCGATAAGATATGATATTTGTGGATTGCTAGTAAAATTTAGATGCTCATGAATGGTGTTTTGTAATTTAGAATATATAGATTATAACTTTGTAAAACATTTTATGAGTAAAGTAATTAATATTCAAATTTAATCACTTACAACTTGCCATTTTTATATACATAACAAATTGAACATTTGACTGCAATCTGACTAAGTAAACACAAAGGAACCAATGGGGTTCTACCCCTCACCGAGCTCCATCTTTTATACACCTTTGTTATATTAACAAACTCAACATTTGAGTGCAATCTAACTCCATGAACACAAAGGAAATAATGGGGTTTTACCGCTCACCGCTCCATCTTTGATACAACTTTGTTGGTTAATTTTGGGAAAGGTAATTTGAAACTGCTCTGGATCAATGGAATAACTATAAATGAAAGTGTAAATGGATAAAGTTGTTGATGCAGACCTCTGACCTCTGAAGTGCCACAATGAACATGTGAGTTCATCACGAGAATGAAATTATAAAAGAAAGAAAAAAACACGTATATATGTTGAACCCAAGCAAATTCGTTGATTTTAATCCCCACTTGTTGTTTTCATCCATTGGAACCACCATTATTATTTTCGGTGACCCCATAACTCTGTAAATCACACCCCACAAAACAAACCCAAAAAAATAAAAAATAAAACTCACTTATGGCCCCTAATGCTACCTTATACTACTAAACAACAATAATGGATTAAATTTCTATACACATATGCTAACTATTTGGGTTGAAATGCACCATAAAATGCATGCAAGAATGGCCATGTGCCGGGAAGAAATATCACTGACATAAAACGAGAATTGTATTGAAATGTATATGTTGGATTACTGAGAGAGGGGGTGAATCAGTAATAGAGCAATAATCTTTTTTAACCACAAAATGCAAGTGTTATATCAATGTAGCATTATCATCCAATAGTTGCAGAGTAAATAAACAATGAACAAATGAGAAATCATACACATGCACAGTATACCAGTGTTTTTACGTGGAAACCCAAAGCGTGAGAAAACCACATAATGTTTTTTCTTATATGTCTTTAAGAATTACATTCATTGGAAGCACCAACTTCCTTTGTTTTCCAGCTGCAACTGGAAGGAGGCTCCAACCCCTATTTCTTAGGCTACAACCTGAAGGAAGCTCCAACTCTCCAATTCTTTGGCTACAACTAGAAGGAGGCTACAACCCCCTAGTTTCTCAGGCTACAACCTGAAGGAAGCTCCAACTCCCCAATTCTTTGGCTACAACCCCCTATGTTCTCTGGCTACAACCAGAATGTGGCTACAACCACCTGTCCTTGTCCCGTCCAACTGCCTTGACGTAGAAGTAGAATGATGGAACCACTGTCACACTATCACTGTGAGATATATTGTTGTAAACCTGTACCAATCAACATGTAATCAACCTATAACAACCCGTACTAATAACTTGTGCCAACATGTACCATACCTCAACCTGTACCATAAACAAATGCATTAACCATACATCAAACCTGTACAAATAACGTGTCACAATAACCTGTCCAAACAACCTGTAATCAACCTGTACCATAAACAAGTGTATCAACTATGCACCAACCTATACCTCAACCTGTACCATCAACGAATGCATCAAACATGAACCAAATATGTACCAATCATGCATCAAATACACATAAACTATGACTCATCAAGATGTACCAACATTATCAACTATACACCTCATGTATGTGCCAATTCATCAACTACTTGTCTCAACCATGTACCCAACATGTACCTCAAACAAAATCCATCATCAATTTGATCATCCAAATTTGATTTATAACTCTATAATAGACCTTGTGTATATGTTCAAATACCTACAAACCTTCCTTAACTTTAACAACAAGAGATTAGCATTTTCATCAAACCTTACTTTAGTCTCACATGACTAATTTTGGATTAGTCAACAACTCTAACTTGAAATAATCATAACTACGTACCTGTAAAGAATAAAGATCTGAAAATAGTACACAATGTTCTTCAGTGTCTTTTATGCAATTCCTCTAGGTTTCACTACTTGGAACCTCTTAGAAAATGAGTTATAGAAAAAATGACATACCTTGTTGAATTCTAGCTTATTCTAGAGAGTGAACTTGTATAGTGTGCCCCACACAGAATATTTATTGTATGGATCTGAAAATGGTACACAGAATACTACAAAATGTACTCTAACCAATACATTTGGTCTTACTGAATTTGGATCTGTTATGAAGAAGTTATGACATTTTTACCCGAAACACCTATTTTATACTAGTTTCAGGACTAGCCACAAACCCTATTTTCCACGGAGTGTAACTCCACAAATACAACGACCCACAAACTAATTTTTTTATCACAGCTACTTGGGTATGTTTCATCAACAACATCCCAATTTCATGGTCTGAATCATTTTAGAAAAAATGTTATTGCAAAAATGGTGAGATGACCTGTAAATAACATACCTTAGAAAGTATCATCAAAATAATTTATCCTCCCTTCAATTTCGGCCTTCTTTACTTCACCTTTCCTCTGAAATTCGGCTTAGATATCATTTGGTTACCTTAGTCACTTGTAGATATTCAATATGCTCAAGTTTAATTAAAATGAGAGAGCCTCTTATTTATACTTTCATGTAGCTTCCTCAAGGGGTTACATTTTAACTATCTTAACCCACTTTCCTTATTTTAGGGTTAAATCAGGTCTAACCACTTGTCCACTTAGTAATTTCTCCATTAAATTTATTATTTAAATAATTTATTTTGTATCCACTTTGACTTATAGTACACTCATCACTTCACTTTATTATTTACCTACTAAAATCTCTTAAACCACTTTCCTTATTTTAGGGCTAACCCACTTCTAACCACTTGTCCACTTAGTAATTTCTCCATTAACTTTATTATTATATAATTTCTTTTGTATCCAATTTGACTTATAGTACACTCATCGCTTCACTTTATTATTTATATAATTTCTTCTTTGCAACCACTTTGACTACTTTGACCTTTTTGGGCTTCTAGATGACTCATGAGGGTTCTCCAACATCACATGGCCATAACTCTCTAACCGTGAGGAGTAATGTGACGTTCCACCTACCATTGGAAATGCCATGACGTGTACTATCCATCCAGAATAGTCTTACCTTCAAATATATTAAAACTCATACCATTATACATCAAACAAACTTGGGTCCATTACCCAAACCTTTGTGCTACTGGAATTTGCTATCAGACTTTCTTCAAGGGTTGACATCAATGACAACCAACCCAAATAATCAACAGTATAGTCCCAAACCAAGTAAACATGTCCTTAGTGGCAAGTGTTTGTCAGTTAAAGTGGATTTTTTAATCTTAGTTTTTATAATAAATATTGATGATGATGTTTGTTGTTCTAGAGTCTGTACTTAAGGCTAGAAAGTACAGGTTCTAGGCATCCGAAAGTGAGTAAAAGATAAAAAAGGGGAAAAATCAACCTTCGGGAAAAGAAGCTAAGGCTGATTCCTAAGTTGTTTCTGTCTTGCTTCCAAATGTTCCTGGATGCTTATATTCGGTTCAATTGTGGCCCATGAACGTTCGAGTTCTACCTGAGTGATGACAGTTTTAAGTATGGTGTCAAAAAGGTTCAAAGCAATGTTGGTTTGATCCGATAGGCCGAGTTCAATGTTGGGTTGTCTTGCAACGGGCACAATCAAGGAGAAACAAAAATTGAAAAGAGAATTCAAGGTTTAAGATGATACTTCAATTTTTTAACCGTATAAGAGAGAATTTCTGAATCTGATGTTAAAGGTAGAAAACAAACCAAAGGCCTTCTCCCGTAACTGAATTAACTTTTTAAAGAATCATGTATGAAATGTGAGAAAACATTAAGTTGTCGACAATGCGAGGCTCCTATCAAGGGAGAATCTCACCCTGTAAATAGAAGAAGAAAAAGACAAGAAGAAATCTTACAAGGCATAAAATATAGAGATCTAAAAAGTTCACATGTCTTGTACCCGCTGATAGCCGATACAAAGGAAAAACTGCAAACGATTAGACGACTAAAAAAGCTGGTCACCACAGTAGAAGTTGTACTAAATTGCGGCTAAGCATTCATTAGAAATATATAAGCGAAACAAAATTTAATATAAGAGAACAGAGAAAACAAAACTCATAACTCAGTCTTCACGGAATCAGGAATCTTCGGATTGCTTTTCATTAATTTTCAAAAGGGCAAAGTCTCTATTACAATAGGCCAAGAAAGGTCCAACCCCATTCTCACTTCAAAATCCCCTATTTATAAAAACCTCTAAACATTCGAATTTCAATCGTTCCATAAGTTTTCGGTTACAAAATGGCAATTTTAAACGTTTCATTTCTTTGTCTTTGTCCTCCTTCATGCGGGCAGAGCACCTTCCTTTCTTTACTCTTCTTCCTCCAAAAATAGAACAAAATAACACTTGTCGTCATTTGACACCAGATACCTACCCTTTTGTCTGACCAATGCAATTGACACACTTTTCGATCAATTGGGCTATCGACTTTGAAGGTTCTGTTTGGTTGTTTGCCTCAATAGTGTAACAATCCTTTGCTAGCAATGGAAAACTTTCTCCTACTTGTCGGTCTTCAACGATGATAGAACATAGTTGTACACTTGGTTTTATTAACCATTTATCCACTTGGACAATATCAATATGGCTTATCAGTGATATTTTAGCCTGCTCCCTTTCCTCATTTTCCTTGATATTGAGGAAGTGCTTGGCCGTATTGATCTGGCCCATTGTCCCAGTGTCGCTTTCCCTATCGAGATTCAACAAGCTTTCATCTATCAAGCCTAAAGTTTCTTCACAAGAGTTTCTCATTTCTTTGGCTCGTTCTCTGTTTTTTGATATACTATGCTCCCACGCCTTCAGCAAGATATTTCCTCTAGTTTTCTCTGGGATGGAAAGTCTGGAACTACTAGCCACTTCCTTTTTCGTTGTGGCTATAACCGCTTCTTGGAAAGCGACCTGATCTGCCCCAACTTCTCTTTCTCTCAAAGAAATGTCTTCCAACACTTGGTCAATGGTCTGGCAATATATCTGGATGGCTTCCACTTTAGCAAGTAAATCTTGTTGAGCTACTGACACTCTTTTTCAGACCTTAATGGCTTGGGATTTGAATATCCCGATATCTATAACCTGGCTCTCGGCAGAATTCAACTTTACTTGTAACTGCCTTATCAGTTTTTGTTGTTGGCTTACCTGTGCTCGGCTGGTCTGGGCCAACTGATGTGTTTGCTCGAGATCGGATTTGATCTGCTCAATTTCCTTTTGATCGATTGCTCTAGCTTGTTCCAAACCTATGCTCACCTGATCTCTAGTATTTTCCTTTGTTGTAGCCAGCTTAGCCTCCAATTTACTGATCAAGCAGTTCTTTCACTTTAACTGCTCCTTTAGAGATCCGACGGAATATTGGTTGGTTGTAGCAAAATCCCCCAATGTCCCTGCTATCTGAGTGGTGAATTCCTCCTTTTTCATGGCCTGCTTCTCGGTAAATCTCTTCCTTCACGACAGCCTTTCTCTTCTTATCGAAGAAAAATTCGTTCAGAGGCAACTCTTCTATAGTAATGGGCATCAGTTCCTCGCCGACAATCCATCCCGCGTCGGGGGTCCCCTTTGTGAACTGTAGGGGACTGATAGAAGCGATGGGATTGCTGATTTCTTTGGATAGTTTTCGTGGGATAACAATCGTGTCTGGCTTGCTTGATGCGGGCGATGACGTGACACTTACCCCTTGTGGGAGTACTTTTGCTTGGCTCTGGAATGACTCGCCTGGTGCAACCACTTTTGGGCTTCATTCCTCTAGGTTGGGGATCTCGGCTTCCTGTTCTAGGTTCCCGATTTCTTCTATCTTTTCCTGATTTTCCTCCTGGTCAAGACCTGAATCCTTAGGGTCCTTGGCTTCCATTTGTTGTATATCTATGGTCTGTGGGTTCTTACCCTATAAAAATGTGGGAAGGCAGCTCCGCCGGTGTTCCTGAAACTTGAAAAGATCGACCCTATCCACAGGCGACAGGTCTTGAATCCGGCTTAGGACCTTGACATAGGATCTCGCACCTCGAAAGATGTCGTCATGAGGCGAGTGTTCATGTTCGTATATTTTCAGGCCACAAATTTCCATGTGATTACTCATGACCTTATGTGGGTCATGTTTCCTGAACTTGATGTTGACCAATTTAAATTCCTCCAAGGCCATAGCCTCGACTTTGGCATGTCCGAAGTCTAATAAAGAATATGTATTAAAATGAATGGGGAAGGGCGACCATACCTTCTTCGAAAAACCTTTAAGTTCTTTGCTTATGCCACCGAGCATGTTTTTCCTGGCGATGTCGCGGCATACCATCTTATCTGACACAAATAGTGGTAGAGCATATGGGGGAACAGAGGCGCTGAAAACCCTGATGTATGAAAACTCTTCTTCTACATACCAGTCAGCCACACTACTCAAGTTGGCTGCGATGCTATCTAAAATCCTGGGCAGTGGGTTACCAAAGATGGAGACATGCATCAGTACCATTACCCAATTGAAAATCTCATATATGAATTATGTGGCCTTATCCTCCCAAAGTTTCGAGTGATATACATGGATAGGCCCAACATTAGACGGATTCCATCTCCAGCTCATTAGAGGGAAAAGCGTCATGAAACAAATAGCATCCATGATGTAGGCGGACATGAAAAATGAGGTTGTCTTCTCGCTCACCTTCTACGCTCGATATTCGGTAATTCGACAGGTTAGACTGTCTGACAATAGTTTGGCCCAGTCGAAAGAACAACCTTCAATGACTGTATAAATCAAAGGCACCCACGGGAGGAAAAAGTGTGTGGTGTCCTCCCTCCCATACAACCTACAAGCCATCATTGCTATATACCTGAATGGTAGCTCTAAAGAGGCGATTGAATAAATACAATTAGAATCTGCCCTAAAGTTTGTGGGGTACGAAACCCGATCCTTAATCAGATCGGGCAAGGTTCTGCCATATTTCTCGCATTCCTTCTCCTTCAAACCTTCCAGAAACTCGACATTTTATGCGAAGTTTGGTGTGGGTGACAGCTGATACATTGCTTGCAAATGTTCCGGTCTAAAAGTCCCAACCGTCACCTTCTGTTCGCTGATGATAGTCTTGGTCAGGATATCCACATGGTCTAGTGCCCATCTGATCATATCATAATAGGGAAGGAGCCGTGGCCTTGCCGCTATTTTGTGCATCTCTGCTTAAATGACGATTTTGTATTTGGTGGCCAAATCATCCTTCTCGTTATCGCTGGAATCATTTGAACAATTCATCAATTCGGATTGAAGAATGTCGGAGATGTATGTCCAAGTTTTGATCGTATTAATACTTCGAGGTGAAGTATCATAAACAACATCTAAGCCTTGACCTGAACTCTCGGTAGCCGCCTTGGATGCTTTTCATGGAGTCATGATAGAAAACTATGTGTTCACATATCCTGTAGTAAGATTGTAAACACAGAAAGAAGTTATCCCGATGAAAAAAAAACTCTGCGCGCAAAATAGAAATAAAATTAAACAAATGAAAGAAAATTCATTGCTTTAATCTTTCAACTTTGCATGAGTCCTTGCTGACAGAACGGTCAAATCGCTTAATGGAAATATTTAGGCGTGAAACAAGATCTTATTTTCCATTAACTCATCAAGATTCAAATCAATGCCATAAATGCTTAAAAGATTTGTGATAATAAAGAAATGCGGAAACATTCAAAAATATCATCTGTACACTGTGTACGTTAAAGGTACTTTAAGGCATTAATTAATTTAGTTAATTCCCTCAACTTTGTACTTTCAACCCTCGAAACCTCTTTTCGGAGTTCGCGGTCTCAGATAATTTCGTTCCTAGTCTTGAAGTCCAAAATACCCGAAATTGTGATGGCGTGATTTAGCTTTTTACCCGTGATGTTGCCCGAGATTTTAGCTAATCCATGTCTAAATAGGGAAATCACGACTTCGTGAATTGGAGTCGCGAAGAGAGGCTTTTGGAGGGGGCGATCGCCGAGTGGCGAAAGCACGATAACGTTTAAGTAGGGTTTAAAAGGTTTACTCTTGACACTAACCAGGGTAACTTTTGGAACCATTTCGCAACTTCGCATATTTGAGTTTGAAAACCATGTGACTTGTAGCTTCCGAAGCGTGATGACACGAGATAAAAAAAAGTGAAAACTTGCTTAACGGTTAAAAGACGGTGATTTAGAACTATAACGGCCATCACCACTTCGCAATTCGGGATACTGAGGTTTTCAGTGGGTAAAGATCCCGAAGTAAAAGACAGTCTGAAAACCAACTTTTGATTTTAAGAATTATATTTCACCCACTTGGAAAAGGCGGCTCCAACAATGTTCTCCACATCTACGGATATGTTAGTCATTTTCCATATGTTTGAAAAATCCCACCATAATAGTGTTGAGGAGGGGCCTATTGTTTGATCTACACTGAGCGATTCGACATACCCACCACCCAACTAGATTCCCACACTAAAAGAGGCCAGCCACATACCAGAACACCGATGTTCAACAGTAAAAATATAATTTATAATATATGTTAATCTATTTTTCTTCAATTTCAACCAAAAGTGGGATAAAAAATACATTTTAAGTACAATTAGTTATGCATTAAAATAATAATATTTTTCTAGCCACGTGACCAACACTATGATAGACCGAAACCCTTATTGGGATTGATTTGAACTTATAATCCTTGTTGGTTTGACATTGTCCAATATCTATTCATGCTGAATCTCCCCCTTCTATCTCTGTGGGTTGATTACTCCAATGAATATGCAAGTAAACAAAAATAAATAAAAAAGATCAATATAATGCTTTGATATGGTTCAACTATTGTTTGTGTGATATATATATATATATATATATATATATATATATATATCTGTGTGTGTGTGTGTGTGTGTGTGTGTGTGATGGAAGTGACTCAAAATTTTCTAACACTCTACCACCCCACGCCAAAGTATCCCCTCAGTGCACATGTGGACGCAGATGGTAGAGGTGCAAAGGGATGAGAAGTGTGGGTATAGAACTTTATTAATTTTCTAGTTAAAATGTACAGATTATTAGTGAAAACGTTTTATGAGTAATTAATATTAAATTTAATCACTTTGGAGCTTCCACTTTTATATCCATAACAAACTCAACCTCGGATTGCAATCTGACTCCTTACCTTGAGCGATTTGTGTGGTGATGCATGTAAAAATGTGGCACTCTGTGTGCAAAGGTTTGCCTTGACCATGGACATCTATGGAACGTCTCTAGGTTGTTGCGTCCGTTGAAATAATTGCAAAATATATGAAGGATCAAACCCACAATTGAAAAGGTTACTAAATCTAAAGAAGAAGCTCAAGATGAGGAAGCTACCCTACAATTTCACCCCAAGAAGAGCATTTGATCAATACATTTACAACCCATTCTCCCTAATACAAATCAACTCTCCTCTGTTCTCTTATTTAATTTATTTTATTTCTTGTCCTGAGCTTTCTAGGGTTAACTAAAATAAAGTGAGCTTACAAAGAGCGAATTTCCAATTAGTCATGCCCACCACTTAATTTTGGCTCCCAATTTAGCACACCAACAATTGTATGGACCGAGGTTGATCAGTACTCTAACGTTCATGTCCAAGCTGATGATGGTAGCAAGGATTGTGTAAATTTGAAATATGAAGAAGTAAATTTGTGTAAGTAGAACATCAGTTGTTGGTGGACTTAGATCGTAGGAGCACAGGATGGTTATGAATGGGATCAAAAAACGAAGTTCAGAGGACTTAAGTTTTAGCCACGAGTAGATAGATGTTGTTAGGATGAAATCTATCAAGGATATTGTGACACCCTTATTTCCCCAGGTCTATAAATATAAGCATTATTATGACAAAACTATAGACATATATATTATGTGATCAGGAAAAGGAATGGACCTTGATTTTTTTTTTTTGTATTGTATATATTTGATTTTAATATAACAGAGAAATGTTGAGCTACTGTTGAAGGGATGGCCCTCACAGGTTACGATGTCGTGAGAGGGATGGTGCAAGAGGTGGGAAATTATTGATTGAGATGACTCTTCCACGTAGTTCCCTGTCTAATTAAAAAAGTGCAGACCTGAACTATCCTCAACCCTAAAAATTGATTATCAGTGAAGCTGGTAGTTGGAATAGTCCCCTAGGAAAGTTTAGGAAGGATGGGAAAGGTACCATCAAGATACTTCTAGCATGACCCACGAAATCCTAGGGTTGATAAGACAGGAAAAAGGAGGGCGCATGGACAAATAGGAGAGAACACACGAGGTGGGGATAGACTGAGAGTGGTTGGAGACAAACAGATGAGATTTTTGGCAGAAAACTCCCTGGAAGATCTTGTAGAAAATTCCTCTTGTGGCATTGTACCCTGGCTTGGGGATGGATGGTTGTAGTAGAGCATAGATTAGCCTTGACTATGGTTGGGTGGAGAACGGTTTACCCTACAATAGTGGCCAACATGTCTCAGAAAGTTTAGATAAGAGCCCTGTATCGATTTTGTGTATTAATTAGAGCACATGAATGGATTTGATGAATCTGTATAATGAATTTGAAGTCTAACTACAAATTGTTGGAGATGTCTTGTATGTGGGTAGAATGAATATATATCAATATGCATTGTATCTTAGCTATAGATAGTATCTATATCTGTAGAAATAACTACATATATATATATATGGGTATAAGTGTATGCCCCTATGCAGTGTGGTTTTGAAATTTTGGTAGGGCGCAAATATCTCTGGGGTGTGACAGAACCAAGGGACCCTAGGTGAGGAAATGAAATGCCTTCGAACCCAGGCGAAGAACTCTCGGAAACCCAGAAAACCATATACAGGAACATGAGGAAAACCCTCGTGAAAATGGCTAAGTCCAGACTTAGACTTAGACTTAGACTTAATTCGATCGTAGATTTGGCATAATGATTAAATACAAGCCCTTTATCGAGACAAAGTCGAGACAAGATCTCAATCGTTGATCTGGCGACGCGAAGAGATCCTATGGAAATGATGTCGCCCTCGCTCGATGACCTAAGGAGCTTAAAGGAATTGACACTTCATTTTTGCCACAAATTGAGACATTTGTCGGAGTCGGTTGGGGAGTAGAAACAGTTGAGGACCCTGATGATACATAATGTAGGAATAGATTATTTTTCAGTAGGTGTCACAGAGTTGAACAAACTAGAAATTTTGAGTGTAAGATATTGTCTGCTAATTGAAATGTCATTCCACACTGCATTAGCATATCTAAGAGGGCGCAGAGTGTTGGATTCTTCTCTTGGCAATTGCATATACATGCTTTGACTCAAAGACTTGGACTTGCATGGAATGAGGATTAAATAATTATCATTTCCTCTAGGTTTTTGCCTGAATCTTCAACGCCTTAACATCAACTTTTTTCATGAACTACTGGAGGTTGGAGCATTGCCAACAACATTAGTATCTCTGCACTTGCAAGAATGTTACTCGCTAGAGGAAATAAGAGGGCTTTCTAGTCTTGCAAGACTTTGACTACTAGACATCAACGAGTGTAACGAAATAAAAGAGTTGCCTAGCGTTGAGACGTCGACATATTTGGAGGAGTTGAGGGGGGCATTTGACTGTCATAAGCTCAAGAAGAGTGTAAGAAGGTTGGCCCAAGCAATAATAGATGGTAACAGAAAAATAAAATCTTGAGACTTCTTACAATTAAGGATTGTTTTGTGACTTCCAAGTCTGATTAATTGTTTTGTAACTTCCAAGTATGATGAATGTAGAAAAACATGTGAGTGTTTTCAATTCATTAAATTTCATATGTGACATATTCCAACTAATTTAAATTTAAATTGCATTTATAGAACAACCAAGATTGATTGTTGTTCCCAAAAAAATTAAACAAAAATTGTATGCACATTCATTGTGCGTCGTACATGAGTTTGATGAATTTTGACATATGTAGCTTTACTAAATGTTGTATTCTAAATGTTTTATTTTTGGATTTTTAGTTAATTTTGTTAGAAATTGTTGGATATAAAGGTTTTAGTGGTTAATTTTGTATAATCAGAATATCCTAGAATTTTTTTAATACATTGAATTCATTTATGTATTCATAAATACAATTTAAATAAAAAGAAATTAAGATTTGATTGAGATTTATATCATAAATATTTTAATAAATAAACAAATTCAATTCAATAATTTTAAGATATATAAATATAATAAATAAACAAATTCCATTAAAAATATGTTAACTTTTAAGATAGTATTAACGTGAAGAAATAATGTTTTAAACATAAAATTTAAATCAAATATTTATGATTATTAATATAAATTTCATTTTAATATATTAAATAATTGAATAATAATTTTATTAAATTAATCTAAAATACAAGATGGCCATAAATCTTTCTCTCCCCTTCATAGATAGAATGTTTTTTTTTTCACATGTCACTTCTTTTTAAAAATTCACAACTTCATATTAACACCACCTTATATAAATGGTATACGTGTAAAGCTAAACATTTAGATTAACATATTCTAAAACATTAAAATAGATTCTTATCTACTTAAAACACTTCTTTTAAAATATTAAAAGATGACGGACCTTAAAACACAATTTGTTATTACAAGGAATTGAAATTTTCTTTTTTTGCATAAACGTTTTTCTTTGGATACCTTGGGTTTTAAATAAACAACCAACAATATATCAATTTTCAATTAATTTGAATAACAAACTTATAGATACACTAATAACTTATTGATATTCATCTAATTTATTCATTAATCTAGTATTTGACATATTAATTCAAAAAGTAACTAAACATACTTATCACACACTCCAATTAGCCATAACATTTGATATACACCATGAAGACTTCAATGCTTATAGTGGGAAAACAATTCCATAATGTGGAGAAAACCGATTTTAGAAAAGAGTATAGTAATGTTTATTAAAGAGAAACAATGTAGAAACAACATTGTGAAACCTATTCCTATTACCAACACAAATACATCTTAACTCTGAATTTATTAAGTACCAAGAAGAATAAAAAAACAATTGAGATGCAAATCTTTTAGTATCTAATAGATTTGGAGTTAAGATGAATATAGGTTGGCTTTTATTATTGTGCAACAAGTAGAATTAAAGTAGGAGCTTTGAGCGATAGGATGTTTACCATCGATGAGACTTGTATGCAAAGAATGTGACAAACTAAAGAAATATCTCATAGGCATGAAAATGGCTTGAAATCATTCTCCATCACATATCTGAAACACAACGCGTGTGTTGCTAAAAGAGCCATTACTCCAAATCATGACATGGATAAGTCTAACTTGAATGCATGTGCGATCAACCTTTATGAGCATAAATCCAAGTGATATATTGTAACATCCCTCTCTTGCGCGCATTGAGTGAACTTATTCTTTGAGTACACTTGCTTGCAAGTGATCTGGGTTACTATATCTATTGGTCGTTTTGATTATGATTATGAGATATTATGGACTTGATGATATGTTATTTGGTTGTATTACATAGACTGGTGCTGTTGACTGGGTTCTATTGAGTGTGCAGGACTTTGGACTCGAGGATGCAGAGGCATCGATGAAACCCCTTAGACTCCGGATCGAGTGAGGGAGTGGACTGTTGGGTTAAATATTGTTGATGTGACATATGTACATATGATTAGATGTTATGATGATTGATTATTATTGCTGACATGATTCGTTGATGGATGCAGGCTGACGATATCTTGCCGACCAGACTCACATGTGGAGTAGAGGGGTCACGTAGGACAACCAGAGACTTTGAGGGAGAGGTGTGGCAGAAGCCCTGCCACAACCTACTAGCACTCCCACCATGACTCGAACTATAGGTTAACGATTACCTAGTTCGAGAAGACCCACAATGTCGTGAGGGCAGACTGTGACAATCGCTCACGATGATTCTAAGGGGTGTGCAATAAGGCAGGGGCCTTATTCCGTAGAGGCCCTTAGTCTCCCACAAGATCACCTGGCGAAGTATTGACTCCAAGGGTTTGACATCTACCAAAGTCAGTTAAGAGGTGAGTGGCACCCTTGGAGCATGTAATGCGTCCTGAAGGGCACGTCGCACAAGGAAAACGAAAAGAGGCAAGTGGCACCCTTGGAGCACGTAGTGCATCCTAAAGGGCACGTCGCGCAAGGAAAACGAAAAGAGGCGAGTGGCACCCTCGGAGCACCTAGTGCATCCTGAAGGGCACGTTGTGATTTTAACTGGTGAGTGAATAAACCTAGACGACCTTAAAATGAATAATGTGATAAGTAAGATTTAAAAATATTTTTCCCTAATAAAAATGTCGCCCAACCTAGTAAAATTAAAATCTAGGTCTAAGTAGAACATGTGATCAAAATAATAATAATAATAATAGATAAACATGTAACAAGAAGGGGGGTAAGAAATTCAATTTCTTTATTAAAGTCAAAATTATAATGGAGGATTAAAATTTTAAAAAGGGAAATGGTTGTTTTTATCTATTTTTGCTAATTTAATTTTAGTTAAAAAGAAAAGAGGGTAAATTGTTGTTTCATCTACACTTGCTAAATTAATTTTTAATTAAAGAAGAAAAAGTTTAAATGGTTTCTTTATCTACACTTGCTAAATTGATTTTTAGTTAAAAAGGAAAAAGAGGGAAACTTAAAAGAAATAGGAAACGTAAAGAAAAAGGGGAAACCTAAAGAAAAGGGGAACGTAAAGAAAAAGTTGAATGTCTAACTTAGTAAAGAATCTTGCCTTGGGAACTTGCTATTTATGAACTCAACTAGGAATTAAGTAAGGCGTACGTCATTTAAGATTTGTAAGGGAATATTGGGACACCAAGGAGCGTTTTTAGGAATGGTTTTAGGTGGGCGAGGGAAATAGGACTAAATAATTAATTAATAAAATTGATTTTATGGTGCAACTAGGGGATGGATGACATGTATACGGGGGAGGTTTTTTGAAATTAATTAACTAAAAAAAGAATTTAATGATAATTTGGGAAACTAATTACTTAAAAACTCTATAAAAAGGATGGAGGAGGGGGAGTATGGATCTGATCTTTTTGTGTAACATTATGCTGCTGAATTTTTACCTTGATTGAACTTTCTCTTGTGGGAGTTGGGATACCCAACTCGGGTAACGAGTGGTAGCTCGACCTTGTGAGGCGAGTTGGGTGCTAGCAGTTCTTTGGTATTGTGTGTGTGGCCCCTTTGTGGCTTGAGGGCTCAGGGGGAAGATGAGTACCCCTAGCGTTGGATGGGAGGTACCAGTGAGGTCACATCAATTGACAAGCGGGAGTTGGACGAAGCACGCACGGGACAACAACTTCGGAGCATTCACGTTTGGCTAAGGTATGCTTTTAAAGTTGTTACTTGCAATGAAATTTAATTTACACATGTTATTTTTTTGTGTTGGGTTGAAGATTTCATTGCCATGAGATTTCTTGCAATTAGAGTTGGATTTCCTACGGTATTTGTCATCCCCTTACTCGCTGTATTTTGAACTGATTTCCATGGAAAACCCAACTCTAATTGCAATGACTTCTCTGTGTTTGTTTTATTAATTAT
The DNA here is from genome assembly GCA_009831015.1 of Picea engelmannii. NCBI lineage: Eukaryota > Viridiplantae > Streptophyta > Pinopsida > Pinales > Pinaceae > Picea > Picea engelmannii. The sequence goes on from ML778291.1 coordinate 187,981, forward strand.
TATGAAGAAATTTGTGTTTTTCCCTTATCCCTTTAGTTATTAGTCTGTGCCTGAGCAGTCGGTCAGGAGCCGAATCGATGGTCGTCACTGCGGTGTTTAAAGACCTATAGATTCAAATGCCCTTCTTTCTTATGCATGGATAATAAGTGAAGGATAAATTTCTCCCAGTTATCCTACTCTTACTTATCTCTATGTTTTTCTCTTAAGATTAATCTCTAATCTTTGCGCCTTCTTATGAATGAGTATTTATGCATTTTGATTGATCCATTGTCGAATGATTAGCCTTGCGCCATCTTGTGCTGAGTATCTCTGCGTTTTTGTTGATTTATCTCTGATCAAATAGTCTCTGCGATTTTGTTTGATTATCTGTGTGCTTCGTCTCTACGACTTCTTAGCATATTACCTCTGTGTTTTTTGGAATGACTACGTTTTAATTGTTGACAACAATTTTATTTCTGGGCGTTTTTCTTGGCATGTTACACAGAAATTACACCATGAAATTTTGAGCGATATCATGCATCTCATCGTTTATTTTATAGATAGCAATTTTTTGTATTAACGAACAACCATTGTTGGAAGATTGGTTGTTGTCATTGATGTCAACCCTAGTCATGGGTTTTGGACCGCAAGATTGATGAAGGTATTTGGACATGAAGGAAAATGCACATGCATATACAACACCCATGGATTGATAGTATACATCATGTTGTTTCTGGTGGTATGTGGCACGTCACGTGGATCCTCATGGTTGAGGAGAAATGATTTTTTGAAGATGACAAAGTGAATTGAAGAATGAAGTACATGTAGGCCCTGAAGATAATTAAAGAAAAGAATTACAAAATAAGAAAGTGTCAGGTCGGCCCTAATGTTAAAAGGAAGTGACATAAATGGTATAAATAAATATCATTATACATTCATTTGATACAAGTCGAATTTTAGAGGAAATAAGAAGAAAAGAAGGTCGGATTTCAAGGGAGGATGAAGTCTTTTGGTGATGTGTTCTAAGGTATGTTATTTTCAAGTCATCTTACCATTTTTTCTATAACTTGTTTTCTAGAGCAATTCATATGGTGACATCGCTATGGTATTGAGAAGACAAATCAAGGTACCTCTTTTAAAAATTTCAGCTCTTGATTCTCTATAATTATGGAGATACACTCTGTGGAAGATAGGGTTTGTGACCAGTCCTAAAGCTAGTCAATAAATAGGTATTCCAGGTAAACGAGTCATAAATTCTTCATATAGAATCCAAATGAAGTGGGACCACTTCCATTGGAAAGAGTAAGGACTTTAGTTTCTTGTGTGAAAGTTTCAGAATCGTATGCTAAATATTGAGCGCGGGGCATGATGTACAAGTTGGGCCTTCTGAATAGACCAGAATTGAATAAAGTCTACCATTCTTTCTATAACCTCTTTTTGGGGAGGATTCAAGGAGTGAAAATTGGAGGAGTTTCAGAGAATACATTGAGTAATATTATCTATAGGATCAAAGTACTCCAAGAATT